>OX451737.1:350628515-350828741 GCA_948472305.1 Vicia faba
CTGGCGAAGAAAACCAAGGTGCTGCTGGCGAAGAGAACCAAGGTGACACTGGCAAAGGGCACCAAGGTGACGCTAGCGAAGAGCACCAAGATGACGCTGGTACTGCCCCAGTCCGAGTCGAAGGGGAACAAGTCGAGACACCTAACACTCAACAGCCTCAAACCCAAGACAATGCTGTTGCAAGGGCTACTACCTCAACGAAGCACAGGTCGAAGGAGGACTTGGAACTCTTGAAACAAACTGACCCTGTTAGCTATCTCAACGCAATCATCGAGAGCAAGAGTTCGTCTGACGCTAGTCAGGAGGTTCCTACCCTGTCGGGGAAGTCCACTGAAACCTCTCCTCTTGATGAAGCTTTGGCGAAGGTTAAGGCCCAGTTTTTCAAGAAGGACTTGATGAAGGCTTTAGAGGGGGACCCCACTGCTCCATCATACTTGAGGGATGTTTTGAATGCTGTCGACTTGTTAGCTGTAGCTCCAGAAGTTTCAGGCTTGATCATGGAGTTACACTCTATGATTGATCAAGTCTCAGCAGATTACAGGCGCCAAAGGGGTTTTAATAGTCAGCTCGAGGTGTTATATGGCAAAAGCTCCTCTGCGTGGACTGCTGTTTCGGATACGACTTCTCGAATTGCGGAGTTGTCGAAGCAAAAAGCGTCTACGCAGGAAGAAGTCGATGCCATCGATCGAGAGAATGCTTCCTTCAGGGCACAAATCGAAGAAATAGAGGCTAAGATAAATGCCAACACTATACGCAAGGAGGAACTTCTTTCGACCATCCCAGACACCGAGAGTCAAACTGAAATCAAACAGGGCCTGGAATTTGCTGAGAAGGCCCAAGGCTTCGATGCTCAGATTGCCAAACTGGTGCAGGAGAACGCCTGGTGTAAGAAAAGGTTGGAGCTGCAGCAAGCCAAGTACCTTCGACTCAAGGACTCTATTCCCTTTTGATTAATTCAGCTTCTGTAACCATATTTTGTAATCTATATTCGACAACATTGCCATCTTGGCTGAAATTTATAAAATTTCCATTTTGGCATTTTTATGGTCAATTTAGTCTTGTTATTTTATTATTTTATTTTTATCTCTTGGAGTGTAGGCTTGTATTTTTTCAAATATTTACCATTTACTCTCAAGAGCCTTTTATCTTCACCTAACTCTTCGACTTCATAGGCTCCCCCAGAAAAAATTTGGATAACTCTGAATGGTCCTTCCCATTTGGGTGACCATTTCCCCATGCTTCGATCCCTTCGATCCATGGGAAGAATTACCTTCCAAACTAGTTCTTCAGGTAAAAATACCTTAGGTTTTACCTTTTTATTATAAGAGTCTTCTACTCTTTTCTTCTGAAGCCTGAGTAGGTCAAGAGCGCGCAATCTCTCTTCGTCTAAATCCACAAGTTCGTCTAACATCATGTTCCAATAAATTTCAGAAGGAATATCATAGTGCCTCTGAACCCTTGTAGATTGAAGACAAATTTCTGCTGGCAACACTGCATCATGGCTAAAAGTTAGCCTATACGGTGTTGTACCAGTGGCTTCTTTTGGGGACGTTCGACAAGCCCACAGAATCTGGTCTAACGTCTTATGCCAATTCTTTGGTTTCTTCCCAACATGCTTTTTTATCAAGCCAATCACCACCTTGTTTGCTGCTTCGACTTGACCATTCGCCTGTGCATAATAAGGCGTTGATGTTAGGAGTTTGAAACCTGTTTCCTGAGCAAATTCCTGCATCTTTCGACCAGTGAAAACTGATCCTTGATCAGTTGTTATCGTCTCAGGGATTCCATACCTAAAGATAATGTTCTTTTGAATAAATTCAATGACATTTTCTTGGTCTACATTGACTAAAGGGATAGCTTCGATCCACTTAGTAAAATAATCAATGCCTACCAGTATGTATTTCTGACTTTTTGATGATGCTGGTCGAATCTCCCCAATGAGATCCAACGCCCATCCTCTAAAGGGCCAAGGCTTCACTATCGAGTGAAGTTCGCTTGCTGGTACATGTTGGACGCCTGTATGGACTTGACACTCTTGACAACCTTTGGCGAACTCAACACAATCTTTTAGCATAGTGGGCCAGTATAGTCCTTGTCGAAACAACAACCATTTCATTTTATGGCCTGCTTGGTGAGCCCCACATGCTCCAGCATGCGTAGTCGAAAGGGCTATGTATGCTTCAGTTTCACTTAAGCATTTCAGCAATACCCCTTCAGGCGTTTTCTTGAATAACTCATTACCCATGAGTACATAACTCAACGCCCTGTACTTTGTTTTTCGTTCTGTCGAAGCTCCTGGATTTTGAAGATAGTCCACAATGGGTTTCCTCCAATCTTGCTCTGACAAATTATCAATGAACGAAATCTCGAAGTTACTTTGATCAGCATATCCTAGTCTCGTCGATTCCAAGTCTGATGGTGATAGACAAGTTGCTTTTATCTTTTCTCGAACTTCAACTGCTCTTTGTAATCTCGTTTTTGAAATCTTATACCCAGATGCAATTTGTGCCAAGTCATTGGCTATTTGATTTTCGACTCTGGGTATGTGTCGAATATTGACTGTTTCAAATTTTTTCAATAAACGATTCGCTATCACAAAGTACATAATGAGATTCTCTCTTATGCATTTATATTCCTTTGTGACTTGCTTAATGACTAACTCTGAGTCTCCCATTATTTCGACTCGAGTTGCCCCCAATTCCAACAATATCTCAAGGCCAGTAATTAGAGCTTCATACTCAGCCTCATTGTTCGAACAAGAACCTGATATTTTGTACTTGAATGTTGTTGGAATTTTATCTGGAGAAAAAATCAAGACTCCTACCCCCGTTCCATCTTTATGGCTGGAACCATCGAAGTAGAATTTCCAAGGCTCTATCTCCACATAATTAATATCCTCGACTTGAATTGAGTGGTCGACTATGAAATCTGCAACCACTTGTCCTTTTACTGCCTTAAGAGGCATAAAGGTCAAGGAGTATTCAGTTAATGCTAATGCCCACTTGCCAATTCGACTGTGCAAGATAGGTTTCGACAACATATACTTGAAAACATCAAAATGAGACGAAACATACACATCAACTGGTTTTATATATTGCTTGAGTTTTGTACAAGAGAAATACAGACATAGACACAATTTTTCAACTTCACTATATCTAGTTTCTGCATCGTTCAAAACTCTACTGAGATGATAAATGGGTCTTTCGACTCCATTCTCATCCTCTTGGGCTAACATGCTTCCCAGAGTTTTGTCGGATGCAGCTATGTACAATCTCATACTCCTATTGCTACAAGGAGGCACCAAAATAGGTGGCTTAGTGAGGTACCCTTTGATTTTGTCGAAGGCTTCTTGTTGCTCTTGCCCCCATTCGAACCCCTCTTTATTCAGTCGAAGTAAGGGTGAAAAGGCCTGAGCTTTCCCACTTAGATTAGATATAAACCTCCTTAAGAAATTTATCTTGCCTAAGAGGGATTGTAGTTCCTTCTTATTCGACGGCGCTTTCACTTCCAAAATTGCCTTCGTCTTGTTCTGGTTGATTTCGATTCCTTTCTTGTGGACAACGAAGCCCAAGAAATCTCCAGCTTTCACACAGAACGCACACTTCAAAGGGTTCATCTTCAGACCATGTTCTCTCATTCTTTCGAATGATTGTTGAAGGTGGTCAATATGATTCTTCCTGGAAACAGATTTTATAACAATGTCATCAATATATACTTGCATAAAAGTGTTAATAAAATCATGGAAGATAGTATTCATTGCTAGCTGGTACGTTGCCCCAACGTTCTTTAGGCAAAAAGGCATCACTACCCATTCGTAAGTGCCTAAGGCCCCAGGGCATCGAAAAGTTGTTTTCGACACATCCTCTTCAACAATGAATATTTGATTATATCCTGAATAACCATCGAGCATACTCAGGTATTCATAGCCAGCGGCAGAATCGACTAGCATTTCTGCCACAGGCATAGGATATTCATCTTTGGGTGTAGCAGCATTCAAATCTATGAAATCTATGCACACCCTTAACGTACCATATTTCTTAATTACTGGCACAATGTTTGCAATCCATTCGACATACCTTGTAACACGTATGAATTTGCATTTCAGCAGTCTTTCGACTTCCGTCTTGATCTTCGACAGTATTTCTGGAGCGAAGCGCCTTGGATTTTGCTTGATTGGCTTCTTCCCAGGTTTGATTGGCAACTGAAGTTCTACCAATCCTCTGTCGAGACCAGGCATTTCGTCATAATCCCATGCAAAACAGTCTTTGAACTCTTTCAGCAATTGGATTACTTCCAACCTAAGTTCTGGATCAATTTTGGCACTGATGTAAGTTGGCCTTTTCTCTGACCCTTCGCCTAAGTTGATTTCTTCTAAAGGATCTTGCGCTAACATTTTAATGTTGTTCGCCAAGGGGTCCTTTTCGAAGCCCAAAGGCTCATCGTCATAGATGGCGTCGAGCCTCTGTTCCTGCATTTCTTCTGGCATGATATCAGGAGGTTTTGGATCGAAATCCTTTCCTGGACCTGCAGCAGATAATTGTTGATCATTGGCCTGTGTGGCCATGTACTTTACTTCGGCTTCGAGAGCCGTTATCATCTTGGTTTCGGCTACATAAGCCGAAATTCGCTTCAAAGATTGTGACTCAGTCATTATCACTGAATTCACTTCCCCAACCAGTTGGTTGGATATCAGTTAACCCACTGAAGTCTATGTGGGACAAGTCTTCTCTGTCCCATTGGAAACCATGCTCAGGATGCAGGTATAGGGAACAAAAAGTGTTTGGCGCTGGCGCCATGTCGAAGTCAGGTGTTGGACATGGCCCTATGTGAGCCAAGTTCTTGTCGAAATCTGCCAACCCCAGGTGATTCACTTCGCCAAGGTAATAGCTTTGATCTGCCTCTATGTTTTCGACCATCCCATCTGGACGCCATAGGAGCAGCCTCTGATGCATTGATGATGGCACAACTCCAACACCATGAATCCATTCACGGCCCAACAAAAGATTGTAGTTAGGTTTGGCCGATATGACCATGAACATCGTTGGTCGAAGGATAGATCCTACTTTGATTTCTAGCTGGATCACTCCCATAGTGGTCCCTATGCCGCCCTCATAGTTTGACAAGACCATATTGTGAGGCTTAATGTCCTCATCCCTTTTGCCAATTTTCCTTAGCATAGAATAAGGAATAATGTTGATGGTTGCCCCACAATCCACCAAGATTTTATTCACAGTAGTTTCCTCGAGTTTAGCCCTTATAAATAAAGGCTTGAGGTGATTTTTCATCGCCTCTGTAGGTGGCTCGAAGAAGCCATTTTGTTCCTCAGTAGTGCCATTGTCCATGACAAAATAGCACACTGGCCTATGTTTGGCCATTTCTTGCTCCACTTCCCAGTCACTTGCTTCGACCTCTACTTGTCGATTGAATTCTCTGGGCAGCACTGAGACTATATTCACCATTATATCCAAAGTATCATCAGACTCAACATCGTCTTCGTCTTCGACTTCACTTTGGTTAGGCCAGACTAGCCTGTTGGTTACTGGCTCTCTTTCTAGAGTCTTCCTTTGCTTCCTTTGAGGAACATTCGAACTGGTTTCTGCCTTTGGTTCGTTGGCAGCCTCCCTTTCAGCTTTTCGTCTCCTTTGATATCTCCTCCATTGAGATCGAGACATGGGATTTTTACCTTTGTAGTTGCTTGACACTTGTGCAACTTTAGGTGCAGCAACCTGAGGCTCTTTCTTTTGAGTCAAAGAGGAACCTCTTAGCACGTCGAAAGAGTGCCATCTCTCCTCACTTGGCCTTTTTCGACCAGAGGTTTTGTACCAAGTGTCTACTGGCACATTTGTGGGAGGCCTAAAAGTCAATGGCCTCTTTTCTTGGTTAGAACCTCTTTGGGAGGCTCTTCTGGGATCATGTCGAAGATCAACATTTTCCCTTCTCTTGTTCGCTGCTCTTACGCCTTGAATGTGCTCAGCAGCCTTTTTGTCAAAGATCGAACTGCATCTTGGACACAGCATCACCTCTGATTTCTTTTTCTGGCATCTTTGTAAAAAATCTACCAAATTTTCATTTTCCCGAGGGAAAGCAGTCTTATTAGCTTGTTCTTGCCTCATGGCCTCTTCTGATGCTTTTGGGTCAGAGAGTTCGACCATGTTGATATTCATTGTATCTTTATTAGCAAGAGTTAACTGCTTCATTTGTATCTCCAGATTCTCCGTCTGGCCTTGAACTGTGGCCAAGTGGGAACTGGGTTTTGGTCCAGTTTTTTGTGCTTCAGCGGTCTCCAACTTCGGGCTTTCGACCGCTTTCTGAACAACTTCAATTGTCTTCCTGGATAAATTTCCAGAAAAACTGCCAAAGATTGGCATGTTGATGTGGTCCTTTGAGACTTCGACCATGGTAATTCCTGGCTTCTTCGACTGGCTCCTGGTTGCCTCTATCACGTTCACCTCAGAGGGCTCAGCATAGTGGGCTTCAGCCTGCAATGGATTTGAGTCGACAACCATGAGGGTTTTGTCAGCAAACTTTAACCTCCCTTCTTCGATAGCGTCTTGCACAAGATTCCTGAAAAGAAAACATTGAGAAGTTTTATGGCCCAAAAAATTATGATATTTGCAAAAAACCTCTCTTCTTTCTTTGATCAAGAGGAGGCACTTTTACCTCTGGGGGTACTATCATTTGGCCATCTTTAACCAGCAAGTCGAATATTTCATCACATTTTGTGATGTCAAAACTATAAGTCTTTTTGGGGAACCTATCGTTGGTCCTTTATGGACCAATGGGATTTTTCCCACTTGAGGGGACTAACAGTTTACAAGAGTATGGTGGCCCTTGTTCCAGTTCTGCTAAATCGACTTCTCCTTCTTCGACAGCTAAAGTATCGTCGAAGGATTCTGGATCTTCGTCATCCATTTCAACGTACGCTATCCTCTCTCTCTTGTGAGTTTTCGTTGCCTTAGCTTTTTCAGCTTTGAGGCGTTCTACCTGTCGAACTCTATCGGCCAGTTGGGCCATGTCTCTCAGGTATTGGGTGTCTAGCTTCTTCCTAATGGAATAATCTAAACCGCCTGCGGCTATCTCGACTAACTCATGTTCTGGCACTTGTGTAAAACATCTCGCTTTGAGCAACCTAAACCTATTTAGATATTCGTCTATAGGTTCAGTGAAACGTCTCTTCACACTGGCCAATTCTTTCAGGCTTATCTTGGTTTGCCCCATGTAGAATTGTTCATGGAACAATCTTTCCAACTGGGTCCAATGATGGATCGAATTGGGGGGGAGAGTTGTAAACCAAGTAAAAGCGTTCTTTGTTAAAGAACTTGGGAAGTACTTGATTCTCAGGTTTTCGTTATTCGAAATGTCACCCGCTTCGATCAAGTATCTCGCCACATGCTCGACAGTAGATTCTGTCGTGTCCCCAGAGAACTTAGTAAATTTGGGGACTTTGCATCTAGGAGGTAAGTCTGTCTGTAACACGTACTCTGACAATGGAGATGTAAAGTTGGGCCTTCGAAAGCCCATGTTCATCCCATTTTGAGTCATGATCCTTTCGATCATGGTTGCCAGATTATTTTCCAAACCCGTATTTTGGTATTGGATATGCTGGACTACTTCGTCAGCATTTTGGTTTCTGTTAATTAACCTTACCTCTGGGGTTATTACCCTAGGTTCCTCGACAGGTTGCTCCAATCGTGCCCTAAGGTTTTCTTCGACAGGCTGTTGAGCCTGGTTAATGGTGGTTTCTTCCTCTAGGAATATCCCCTGGTTTCCCCTTATTTGCGCCCTTTGAGGCTGTCGAACAGGTTGGGGTACTCCAAAGAAATCAGCCAAACGCGTCATTTGCGCTGACACTTGCTGATTCGATTGAGTAGTGTTTTGTATTAGAGGGTTTAGCACTGTACTCAAAGTCTGTGCCAACATTTGCACCATATCATGGTTGCTTTCGTCCATTTGTTGCCTCAAGACTGCTGTCGAGGCATTTGTAAGGCCATGGGCTACTTGGGACGTTCCTCCTAAGAGTTGGGTCCTATTTCTATTCGCCATGCCTACTCCAGAACCTTGGAGTGGCGAAGAGGCACTCACTAAAGGGTCTGAAAAAGTGGACGTAGCATTCGTCAGGCTAGCCAACTCAGAAGTTGGCATACCATAGAGTGGAATAAATCCTGGGGGAACAAAAGGCCTTGTGCCTAAATTTCCCCTTGGTGGGGGAGTTTCCAAAGGCATCCTGGGGCCTGTTAACGAAGGTATTGGCCCCGTGGTTGTGACCGATACTGCTAGTGTCGAACCAACATTTGTCGCTTCACTTACGGTCGTACTAACCGTTGCTCCCACATTCGTTTGTGGGATTTCGTTATTGTTTGGCGGATTCGCCATCTCTTCCCTTCTTCTGGCAGTATTGTTATCGTTTGTGTATATTCTACCACTTCTCAATAACATGCAACACTCCTCGAAAAGATGAGATTATTTTCAACAATCAACACACAGTCCCACTGGGCGTGCCAATTTGTTTACCTTGGTATTTGGTAAACAACCGCTGATCCTCCAAATGGTTACTTATTTGGTTACTCGCAGGATCGATCAGATTGATCCTAGGACATAGGTTGATTTTGAAGTTTGGTTAAATTGGATAAGGCTTTAAATAAAGAGGCTTTAAATAAAATAAAGAGGCTTTAAATAACATAAAGAGGCTTTAAATGAAATTGCATGAAGAAAGGACTTGGTAAAATAAACAAGGCTTAAAGTAAAAGGCTTTGACAGGAATGTCAAGAGGAAAGCAAGTAAATTTCTGGAAAAGTAAATGACTTTGACTAATAAAGTTGGTGTTTCACACATACATTTCTCAACAATTCTTTCTCACACGCTGGGTACTCGAATCTATATGAGTGACTTTATATAGAATTGTGAACACACGCGAGAAACTACATGTCTACTACTATTTATACTAAAACATCCCAAGTAACCGTCGGGCAGTTACACTGCTTCGAGATGATTCCACTTGGCACGTTCTCAATGTTCGACGCTCCAGATCTTTGCACGTTGCACGTGGTAACTACTGGAAACCGTTTTCCCTCCAAACGCTTGAATTTCAAACAGATCCACTCTGAACCATCGAACACTTTCGTCGAGAGACATCTTCGACGAGAAACTCCTTCGACGTCGAAGGCAACCAACTTCTCCCTTAGAAGAAATCTTCTAAGTACTTTGCCATCTTTCGACGGGCATTTCGACAGACTTAGCCAGTCGAAAACATCCTTCAGCTTTAATGGCTGACATCAATAAAACAAGGGTGTCGAATTTAGGAGCCAACAGGGCGTCACTTTCCCTTAATCTTCGCCTACTGTTCTAGTATAGGCTGAAAAACTGTCCATTATCATAACTTTCCATAAACTTCCTTCAAGAACAAGTTAACACCTACTACATAGTATTGGCGCCATTTAACGTTTAAAAATTCACAAAGCCTTGCCTATAAATAGGACACCATTGTCCATTAAAAAAGGCATGGCCAAAAAAATCCAGAAAAATTGCTAGAAGAGGAACAGAAAAATCTAGCAAGAAAACATTGTGAAACTCTGCCAAAATTCCGAGTGTTTCATAACTTTGAACTTCCTTCCTCCAAACTTCATTGATACCCAATTTGCTTCCTGACTAGAGAACGCCCATACAGTTTCTGACCATACATACATATATCTTCTCCATCCACCCATTCTAAAAAGAACCTGTCCAGAACACCATCAGAGCTAAAGCTAGCTCCAATTCACAGATTTTCTTCCAATAGCAAGGTAAGCACCTGCTGACTCTCACCATGCTGCTAAGCATCATCAGCTTTGCATGCTCAATAAACACAATGTAGATATCATGTTGCTGTTGTACGTGTTCTGAGGATTTTCATGCCTCTGAATGCTTAAGTAGGAAGTGAATCAGTGTAGAACCTGCCTGTAACCTTTTTGGTTCTGTCTTCCGAAACACTATGACACTTGCTGAGACTGTCCTAGGCATGCCTTCTGTTTTGTGGGAAAATAATAAAATTGCAGATGTTCTGACTAGCACAGGGGGAAACCAAGCTCTGACTTTGTCGCCAGCACTTCTGAGGCCTATTTTGCTATCAATAATATCAGAACTTCTGAAAATTATTGTGTTTCCAGCAGGGTCAGAACTTCTGACCTCCCCATTAACAGGTTTCTGTTTTGCAGTGCACCAAAGTCAGAAGTTCTGACTCACACAGTTTCACTAACAAGTTGATATTCTGCAGCATACTTGGGTCAGAACTTCTGACTTCCTCTCAGCAGCGCGCTAGCCCTCTCTCTCTTTCTCTTTTTCTGCCCCTTGTTATTTTCTTTTTCTATCTATTTTTCTCGTTGAACCATCCCCATGTACAAGTGTGTATCCCCCACCCCCTAAATATTGTAATAGCGTAGGATTTTACATTTCCGCATTTTTATTGCTTTCAAATGTAAATGCTAGTAATTAGGATATGTATGGCAAGATAAAATCAATGAAATAGAAAATCCTAATTCAAGATAAAATCATGCATGCAATAAAATACACTTGCACACAAACACCCTTAAGGTATCTCCACTTGGTTGCCTAAATAAATGGCCATGGTATGCATGCTAGGTATCTTAGCAAAAGAAAATAAAACAAAACAAAAGATCATAGTCCCTCGATGACGCTATCAAAAGGTTGCCTAAAAAAATGATCTTGATCCCTAAACATGCTAAGATACTTGGAACTATTGCTATCATGGTCATACGATGACCCACACCCGTCCCGTTTAACATCCAAACACAATTTTGTTTACCAAATGCAATGGTAAAACAACACTGTCAAAAGGGTTAAAAATGTGTAGGAAAGATCTTTGAGTTAGGGTAGACAACTCCTAGTTACTTGATCTCTTGCAAACATCCTTGCTATTTTCAAAAACACATCACCACATAATTTCAAAACATTTCCCAAAACAAACTTCCAAACATTGAAACATCTTTTCAAAAGACAAACACCTTTGTATATATTCAAACAAGAATCATTACAAAGGTTGCCACAATGATGGCCTCTTTTCAAAACATTTTCAAAAACCACACACAAAGCACCATTTCAAACAATTGAAAAGCAAAAGCAAGTGATCTAAACAAGTAACTAAGAGCCCATGGAAAACCATGGATGAAAAGGGTGCTTGCACCTTCCCTTTTCATAACCTACCCCCGAACCCAAGAGAACATCTCAAAGGTCTTTCCTGTGCTTTTTGACCTTTCCTTTGGATAAAATAAAAAGTTGGTGGCGACTCTTTCTAAACCGAAACATTTGCGAACACAAACGCAAAACCTCAAGTCAGTTCTCCCACTGTATCACAGAACTGGCGAATCTGCTGGGGAATTTTCTAAAAGTGGGGTTACCTTAGGGTTTATATCACCTTTACATGCTTACTTTGTTTGATTTGATTGCTTTACATTTGGTTCTATTGTTTGGGGTTGAATCCTTTACCCGGATTTAGGAAACATTCATAGGTAAATAGCAATACGTTGTGGAAACTGTGCGGGGTATACCGACATGGTTGAAGCAATAGCTATATTAGTGCGACATATTTGTGGGTACCGGTAGCCTTTTAGTCAATCAAAGAGAATACGGGGCCGCTGAGTGATGTCATGAAGCACTAATGGAATTTTAGAACCTTTACTTGACCATCTTAGCCTTATTAGGGATAGTGAGATGACCGGCTTTGGTGCAGTCCGAAGTTGGTAGATACTCGATACTACACTCATTGAGGGTTGTTTTCTTGGGATATTTCGGTCGCCAGTAAAGTGGCTAAACTGAAACAATGAACATAGAAAATAATACAGTGATATTGAGCTCCTTAGAACCCGGTTACTATTTATAGGACAGGTTGAGCCAACTAACTTCAAGAGGGTACTTACCTATGAAACCACATGCAAGCCTGAAACTAGGATCTTGTGTGACTTGCTTGTACATATACTTGTGCATACATCATGAACATCATGAAGCATCATATGCATCCACTAACCATTTCAAGGGTTTGGATCTTCATCTTTGTTCCTGTTTTGTAGGTAATGGATTCACTCCGCAGGAAAACAATCCAGGTCAACCTTGTGAGAATTCCTCCTCTACTCAAGGAGCTTGATTCCAAGATTCCAGAGAATTCTCCTTTCAGTGAAAGACATGGTAGACTTCTCAACTTAGTCAACTCCATCATTGAAGAAGACATGGTGAAAGTTCTCTTCCAGTTCTTTGACCCCTTACACCATTGCTTTACATTTCCTGATTACCAACTAGTGCCTACTTTGGAGGAATTTTCTCAACTCCTGAGGATTCCTATTCTCCATCAACTACCCTACAACGGTACAAAAAGAGAGCCAAAGCCTGAAGATGTCGCTCAAGCCTTACACTTGCAACCATCTGATATCAAAGGTCATTGGGAAACCAGAAGTGGTGTCAAGGGTTTCTTGGCAAAGTTTCTGTTTGAGAAGGCATAAGACTGTTGGAATTCTCTAGACCTGCAAGCTTTTGAGGATATTGTAGCACTTCTCATCTATGGGTTGGTCTTGTTCCCAAACCCTGATCAGCTTATAGATGTGAATGCTGTCAAGATTTTCATATCTCGAAATCCTGTGCCTACATTGCTTGGGGACATCCTACACTCATTTTACACACGAACAATAAGGAAAAGAGGTGTTCTCATGTGTTGTACTCCTCTTCTAGCAAGGTGGTTTCTTTCTCACCTTCCCCAGTCAGTCTTGAAGAATGAACAAGGCTTGAGGTGGTCACAACGGTTGATGACTCTCACACATTCTGATGTTCATTGGTGTTCTCGGTGCATAGAAATTGTCATCATCATTGATTGTTGTGGGGAATTCCCTAAAGTCCCACTACTTGGTATTAGGGGAGGCATTACCTACAACCCCTGTTTGGCTCTAAGACAATTTGGGTATGCCCGAAGGGATGGCCCTCATGACATGCTGATTTCGGATTTGGTTTTTGACTTCGACAACGACGCTGAAGGACTTCGACAAAGGTTTATCCGAGCTTGGAGGATGCCCAATAAAGTGGACAGTAAGACACTGGGACACAAGAATTCTATCCCCCTTGAGCCTTACCTCAAGTGGGTACGAACCCGTGCCCAAAGTCTTATGATGCCTTACCCCTACATTCTGCCTATGATCAAAGAGCCTATTATGGAAGGAGAGGTTCCATACACCCTTCTACATCCTGACATGCCAACATCATTGGAAGATTTGCAAAAGAGTTAGATACAGATCAAGGAAGAACATAACACTTTTGAAGCCAGCTTCTACGCCAGTGAGAAGAAGGTTTTGGAACTTACTCGTCGACTCCATGAAGAGAAGACTCTCAACACCTACATTGCACCGAAGAGGATGCGCAACGTCTTTTTACATTGGAATTTTGTATTTATTTTGCCCATGGGGCACTTATGTACTAACAAATTCTATCTTATTAATATGATGTGTGTTCTTTTTGTTTACAACAAATTTGAATTTCTGAATCCTTGAATGCATTACATGAATACATATCATTTATCATATGCATAAACAGGTCTTCACACCAGGTTTCATTATCTCTCTGTTGTTAATTTCAGCAAGATGGATATAGAGCAGACGCTCAAAGACTTACAAGCGCAGAATTCCAGTTCCAATAACTCCTCATGACCTTGGCAAAGGGTCAGAAGGATCTTAAAGCACTGTTAGAGAAGGAAAAGGAAAAGGAAAAATAGAAAAAGAAAAAGAAAAGAGTTGGTGTGGCTACTCTGGGTAGAAGATTTGAGAACCAAGCTAGAAGGGTCCTGGATTTCCCCTCAACATCTGATGAAGGGATAGGTAAAGGAAAGGGAGCTGTAGTACCATTTGAGTCTGAGGCTGAAGAAGAAGAAGAAGAGGATGGAGACTATTCTGAGAAGCAGTACCCTCCTGTAGACGACAAGTACAAGAATCTGGAAGAGCGTCTGGCAGCTATGGAGGTACAAAGAGTGCCTGGGCTGGACTTCGAAGAGCTAAGGTTGGTTGCTGGGATTGTGATTCCCCCTAAATTCAAGGTGCCTACATTTTCTAAATATGATGGTTTGTCTTGTCCGAAGATGTACCTACGATCTTACGTCAGAAAGATCCATTCTCATTCTTCTGATAAGGATCTATGGGTCCACTTTTTTCAAGATAGTTTGTCGGGTACGCAATTGGATTGGTTCTACCAGCTTGAGAGATATGATGTGCATAATTGGGAGGATTTGGCTGTTGCCTTCTACAGGAAATATCAATATAATGCAGACTTAGCACCTACTCGTACTCAACTACAGAGTATGGGTATGGTCTCTAATGAAGGCTTTAAGGAGTATGCCAAGAAATGGAGGGACTTGGCTGGAAGGGTACAACCACCATTGTCTAAAAGAGAGCTTGTTGATATGTTTTTGGGGACGCTGTCAGGTCCATTCTTTAATCACCTGATAGGCAGTTTGTCTGCGGGGTTCACCGAGTTAATTCTGACTGGTGAAAGAGTCGAAGATGGCATCAAGAGTGGTAAAATTCAAAAAGATACATCTGCTTCCGCTGCCGTCAAAAAACCTTTTCCAGCCAAGAAAGAGGTGTCAACTGTTTATTCTCAAAGAGGTCGAGGAAGAGTGGAGCACCGGCCAGCGGTGGGGGCTGTAATGATTCAAAAGACTGTAGTTGATCAGCCTAGAAACGACCAACCCATAACCAACCAACAAAGAGTGGGAAGGCCTTCTAGGTAATTCACCAAAATAAACATGACACCTGCCCAGGTTCTCCCCCATCTCTTGAAGTTAAACCTTACAACCTTGAGAGAGCCACCACAAAATCCGAATACAAATTCTCCTTTTTACCATGCCAACGCTAAATGTGCTTATCATTCAGACGGCATATGGCACGAAACCAACAATTGTTGGGCCCTCAAAAACAAGATCCAGGATTTAATAGATGCCAAGGAGGTGGAATTAGACGCGCCCGAAAAGCCGAATGTGATCTCTTCCCCAATGCCAAAGCATGGTCACAATGCTCATGCTATCGAAGAGGATCTGTATGTTACTGCTGTTGATGACTTAATGACCCCTTTACCAATAATCAAGTCGAATCTGTTGAAAGCCGGGATATTCCCAGGCTGTGTAAAAGATTGTTACCTTTGTTCGTCCTTACAATCCGACTGTCCGCTTTTGAAGTTAGGCATCCAACTCCTAATGGATAATCAAGAAATCCTCTTTGAGAAAACTCCTGTTACTCCAGCTCCTATCAACGATGTTGCTATAATTACCATTTCCGCCAGTCTTTCCAAGGTCTCTAAAAGACCTGTTAAGATTACACCCGATCCAAAGTTTGTACCTCTGAATATTACTATGCTGGGGCCTATCCCATACAAGTCCAACAAATAAATACCGTGGAATTATGGAGGAGAGACCTTCTACCATGGTGTTAAGCAGATTGAATCAATTGAAGAAAATTCTGATGAAGAGACTCTAACATAAGAAATATTGCTGGGACGAGTAAGATCACCCGCAACGGGAGAATTTTCTCTCTGGAGATTGCTCCTCCAAAGGCAATCTTCGGACCCTCAAGTGCTCCTAAGGTTACTCCTATGCCAGTCAACATCTTTGTGCGAACCCCAGTCATTGAAGAAATTGTTACTCCCGTGGTTGTACCCACTGCTGTTGCTGCTGATAAAGGTAAGGGGATCCAAGAAGTGCCCATCAGGACGAGGGCCCAGCCTTTGGTCATCCCCGAGACCACTCAAAATGAGATGGAGGAGATTTTAAAAATAATTAAGAAAAGTGACTATGATGTCGTAGAACAACTGGGGAAAACCGCTTCAAAAATCTCTATGCTGGCCCTATTGCTCTGTTTTGAGGCTCATGCCAAAGCCTTGATCAAATTCCTGAAGACGGCCCACGTGCCTCAAGAAACCTTCACGGACCAGTTCCAGGAGTGTGTAGCCAGCTTAACAACCAACAATGGTCTTGACTTCTCCGATGCCGATCTAACATCTAAGGGGAGAAAGCATAATGACGCGCTGCATGTCTCGGTGGAATGCAGAGGGACTACTCTTGCTCACGTTCTGGTTGATATCGGGTCGTCTTTAAATGTCTTGCCAAAGAAAGCATTGGACAGATTGGACTGTGAAGGTTTGACCCTAAAGCCCAGCAATATCATTGTTAGAGCCTTTGACGGTTCTAAGAGGATGGTCCACGGGGAGGTGGACATCCCAATTATAGCGGGAACGGAAATTTTCAACTCTAAATTTTATGTGATGGACATCCATCCTTCATATTCTTGCTTGTTGGGAAGACCCTGGATCCACAATGCTGGGGCAGTCACTTCTTCTCTACACCAAATGCTCAAATACCCAGTCCAGGGGAAAATTATAACAGTTCATGGCGAGGAGAAGTATATGATAAGCCATCTTAATTCTTTCCGCTATGTGGAGTTAAATGGTGAATTCATAGAAACCCCTTTCCAACACTTTGAAGAGGTTTCTCCCGAAGTTGCGGCAGCTAAGACAATGACTTTTGTACCCATCATTACCAAGCCTGTGTCCCAGATGTCATCCCTTAAAGATGCGAAGGCTGTGATCGAGGAAGGAGGAAGCACAATATGGGGTCAGCTACCAGATTTTCCTTTCAAGACAGATAAGTTCGGCTTGGGTTTCACTGCTTCTGCTCAGAAGGCTGTGCGCCGCTCCCGGGCTGGAGGGCCACCATTAAAGATCACTCATCATGGAGTTCATGCTTTGGAGGATGGTGAAGATGAGAGCGATTTTGAAGACTGGATCTTTCCAACTGCCGAAGAAGGACTGAGCAACTGGGAGGCGAAAGACTTTGTTCTCATTACTTTTATAAATCAGTAATTTATCTTTTGAACATTTCTGTTGGTATGTAATAATTCTTAAACAATTCGTACACTTTTGCCTTGTGCCTTACCCGAGGTACATAGGTCCATTTGTAAGGGTTTGATTTTTCATCTTCATATGCCATTTTTAATGAATCATGGATGTTTTCATATATAAACTTTTGTGTTCATTGTCTTTTATTTTTACATTTTATTTGTTTAAAGGTGGCTATCCCTTACACACACCCACACTCACAAAATGCAGGTACCCATCCACTCCGGATTCCATGGGTAACAATTCTGCTATGGCCTTCAGTGACTCTGAGGATCTAGTCAATCATGCCGAATACGAAGGTGATGAAGACTGTGAAGTGCCAGGAGAGTTGGCCAGACTATTGCAACAGGAAGAAAGGGCTATTCTACCTCACGAGGAGTTGTTAGAGACTATCAACTTGGGAACAGAGGAAGACAGAAAAGAGGTTAAAGTGGATGCCAACCTGAATCCAAATGTCAAAGAGGGCTTAGTTCAACTATTGAATGAATATGTTGAGATCTTCGCCTGGTCCTATGAAGACATGCCGGGACTCGATACAGATATTGTGGTTCACCGTCTCCCTACAAGAGAAGACTGCCCACCAATTAAACAGAAAGTCCACCGAATGAGGCCCGATATGTCCGAAAAGATCAAAGCCGAAGTGATGAAGTAGTTCAATGTCGGGTTTCTTGCTGTTACTTCCTATCCATAATGGGTTGCTAACATTATGCCCGTACCTAAGAAGGACGGAAAAGTGAGAATGTGCATGGATTACAGAGACTTAAACAGGGCTATCCCTAAAGATGACTTTCCACTACTGCACATTGACATCTTGGTTGACAATACAACTCAACATAAGGTATTTTCCTTCATGGATGGATTTTCAGGGTACAACCAGATCAAAATGGCCCCTGAAGACATGGAGAAAACTGCTTTTGTTACGCAGTGGGGGTACCTTCTGCTATAAAGTGATGTCATTCGGACTGAAGAACGTCGGGGCAACCTATCAGCGAGCCATGGTAGCTTTGCTTCATGACATGATACATCATGAGATCGAAGTCTACGTAGACGACATGATAGCCTATTCTTAAACAAAAGAAGAACACCTCGACCATCTGCAAAAGCTGTTTGTTAGGTTAAAGGAATATAAGCTCAGACTGAACCCTAGCAAATTCACTTTCGGAGTCAGGTCCAGTAAACTCTTGGGATTCATCATCAGCAACAAAGGCATCGAGGTTGATCCTGCCAAAGTTAAAGCTATACAAGAAATGCACTCTCCTCGCACTAAAAAGGAGGTCAGAGGCTTCTTAGGACGCCTAAACTACATTGCAAGGTTCATTTCTCACCTAACATCTACCTGTGAACCAATCTTAAGTTGTTGAAGAAATATCAGGTGGTTGAATGGAATGATGACTGCCAAGTTGCTTTCGATAAAATCAAGGAGTATTTGCTAGAACCTCCTATCTTGATGCCACCCGTCGAAGGAAGGCCGCTAATCATGTATTTGACTGTTTTGGATAATTCAATAGGGTGCGTACTAGGCCAACATGACGAGTCTGGTCGAAAAGAGCATGTCATTTATTACCTTAGCAAAAATTTTACCGACTGTGAGACTCGCTACTCACTGCTCGAGAAAACTTGTTGCGCTTTGGTATGGGCTGCTCGCCGGCTAAGGCAGTATATGTTGACACATACCACTTTGCTGATTTCTAAAATGGATCCAATCAAGTACATCTTCAAAAAGTCTACTTTATCTGGAAGAATAGCTAGATGGAAATGATCCTGACTGAGTATGATATCCAGTACACGACCCAAAAAGCTATAAAGGGGAGTGTACTAGCTGACCATCTAGCTCATCAAGCTGTCGAAGATTACCAATACATGAAGTTCGACTTCCCTGACGAAGACATTATGACATTGGACAACATTGAAGGAAACGAACCGTATGACGGACCTGAACAAGGATCCCGATGGACTCTGTACTTTGATGGTGCCTCTAACGCACTTGGGAACGATATCGGTGTTGTTCTCATTTCTCCACAAGGTTTCCATACACTGTTGTACCCCAAAATTTGCCCTCCCATATTCTTCAAAGTTTTGACAAGCATTATCTCAATTTGCTCAAGTCTTCTCAAGGGTTGCACAATTCAAACACCCTCATAAGCCAGTCAAATTAGGGTTTTGGTTCTTGCAAGGAAGTTGAGGTTTTCAAGGGCTCAATCAAGTCCCATATGCTCATATACATTGTTAAGCACCTACATGTCAAGTTTCAAGGCTCACAAGGTCAAGTTGTACAGTCAAAAACCCTAAGTGCTCCACAATCAACTGTAGGGGCAAAATGGTCATTTGGTAGTCAAAAGTCAAATTTTTTGGTCAACATCTTATTTTGAAGCCACAATCATCTTTTGGTCAAATCTTGACCATGATTTCACAAGAATGGCTCAAAAAATCATCAAGATGCAAAAGTTTCTATTTTTGGACAGCTGAAAAGTCAACTGTAACTTGACCAAGGCATAACTTTTTCATGGTTCATCAGAAAAATCCCATCCAATGCTCATTTTGAAGGGGAAGACATTTCCTACAATTCATCTTCACATTCCAAGTCCAAGAAATGTTCTCACAAAAAGTTACCAATTTCAACATTATAGGTCATTTTCAAAAGTCAACAAAAAGGCACTTTAAGTCAAAGACCATAACTTGATATTGGTAAATCAAAATGACATGGGACCAAAGGAATTGGTTAGAGGACTTCAAGACCTTTCCAAAATGTCCAAGAACATGTTCATATGATCAAAATTGAGCAAGATATGCATTGGAGAAGTTGGGAAAATTTTGTGAAATGGCCAAAGTCAACTATCCTTGAAACTTCAATTTTTGACAAAAGGGCCCACTTTTTTCCACTTGGTTCAGCCTTGTCATGCCACCCACGTGTCCCATGATTAATTTCAAGATTAAACATTAATTTTTCTATTTTTTATTTAATTTTATTGATTTAATTCATTTTAAATCCATAAAATTCAAATAAAAATCAAAAAAATTAATTCAATGATATCTTGTGGTTTGAATGACCTTGATGAAGCATAATGCACCTACCAAATTCATGTAAGGTCCATTTTAAGCATAAAATTCAAATTTGAACAAAATTGGCAAGTTGCTTTAATGGTGGTTATGGAGAAATCCAAAGTTTAATTGCAATGGTTAAGAGCTTATAATAGTGACTGATTCTCACTCATTACTATATATACAAGCCTTGCAAGCCTCATTCACAACCTAGAAAAAGTGCACAAACGGCCAGAGCAAAGTTCAAAATTTGTCAAAAAAAGTGTGAGATCAAAAGGAGTTTTTGCAAGCATTTTCAGGCCAAGAGGAGAACGTGACTCTCTTCTTTGCCATACCCTGAAGCTAAAGCAACCCTTGCCACGTCCTAAGGTCCATTATCAAGCACTGTAAGTATTCCCAGGTCCCCCAATTAATTGTTTCATTTTTTCCTTAACATGTTCATGTACATGCAGTCCAAAGCGTGCCACCATGCATCCTACATATCAGCGCGCCATGTGTCCATAGAAGCAGATCCAAAGGCCAAGAAAGGGAGCACACCATACTCCTGGTCAACCAGCGCCCCACTCAATCCAGAAAGTCAACGAGCTTTGTGCAAATGGGCCTCACAATTCCATTAACACCTCCAATCTGGCCCAAAACCCCCCCTGGGTTTGCAATTTTTATTTTTATATTTTATTTGTCTTATTTTTATTTTTCCCTTTTATTAACAATTAACCAATTAATATTTTTTATAAAAAAAATCCAAAAAGAACTAACATTATTATTATTATTATTATTAATTTCATTTTATTTTTGTAATTAAATACTAATAAATTGAATTAATTATTAATTAGGCAACTTTAACTTTTTTTCTTCTTAATAATTAAAATAAGTTTAGAATTAGGTTTTTTAATTAACTTTTAATTTTATTTCCTTTTATTTTATTTCATTAAAAAATATAAAAACAAAAAAATATTTTCTTTTAATAAATTAATTAATTAGTTTAACAATTAGTTTTAATCTCATTTAATCACAAAAAAGACAAAAATTCATTTCTTTTCTTAAAAGGGTCAAAACCCTTAGGACGTTCCCGATTAATTTTTATTTGCGCGCATTTTATTTTGATTATTATGTAATTGCTTCCAAGAATGTAATAGTAATTAGGTTTACCGCTTTATTTAATTTCTCGTACTTATTTACCAAAACGGGTCTTTGTATTTTTGGCGATGTATAGACCCGCGCCTTGTAATAGCGTAGAATTTATCTTTCCGCAATTAATTTTCCGCACCCCTAACTGTTAAATGCATGAAAGAATGTATGTAAATAAAATCAACCCGTAGCTCACAAATAACATGTACAAAAACAATTAACTGAAAAACAACACACATGTGCACATACCACTCCTAGGGTACGCTTCACTCGTTGCCTCGAAAAGTGGTCATCAAGTATAGGGTGTCTTAGAGGTCGCCCTTCTGTCCAAAAGATCCAGTTGCCTCGAAACGGTTGCCTCGGATAAAAGGATCTAGGACATTAGGGTTACTTCTAAGGTGTCCTACCATTGCTTCGGTGACCACACTGTCCCGATAATCGAATTGACCCGAACAACTCCAACGATGGTTCTACCTACCTCTCAATGGTGGGATAGCACTATCTAAAGGACTCTTACACAACTTAATTCCTTAGGGTAGGTAGATGAATCATGGGTACTTGCTCTTTTCAAAACAAAAAAATACTTTTCACACCTTACACTTTCAAAAAGTTTTCAAACAATACTTCATACACTCTTGAGGACCGATACAAGAGTTACCTAGAAGTTTTCAAACGAACTTTTTTCAAAACCCACACACACTTGAAAAGCAAACAAATCTTTTTTTTTTTTTTGAAAACATAAGAGCAAGTACCTAAGAGCCCGTGGATAACCACTGATAGAAAGGGTGCTAACACCTTCCCTTTCTATAAATCTACCTCCTGAATCGAGAAACATTCTCATAAGGAATTTAGCTGTGCTTTTGTCCTTTCCATGTTGGAGAATATAAAAGATGGTGGCGACTCTTGCTTACCGCGACATTTCACGAAACCAGCTTAAAAACAGTCAGTTCTATTTCCACCGGTCACATACACCTTTCACCGCTAGACTCTGCTTCAGCTGCACCAACAACATGGCCGAGTATAAAGCTTGTATCTTTGGTCTCAAAGCTGCAATTGACTTGGGAATCAAATCTTTGATTGTGTTTGGAGACTCCTCTTTGGTCATCAGTCAGATCAAAAGAGAGTGGGACACTAAACATCCCAGTAATGATTTTTACGATATTAATGTAACTGCTCATGGTATGTAATAGTTTAATTAGGATTTTTCTTTTATTTATCGTTTTACGGGTTTTTGGCTATGTAATTAATCCCCCACCCCGAAGCCTTGTAATAGCGTAGTTTTATTTCCCGCATTTTAATTTTCACAAATATTAACTGTTAGATGTATGATAATAGGATTGCATGACAAGATTGTATGTAAATTTTAAATTGGTTAGCAAACCCTAAATGTGCAAAGATAATAATTGAAATCAAATCACTCGCACATGCGCACTCCTAGGTATACTCTCACTTTCGGTTGCCTTCGGTAAACGATCATTAAGTATAAGGTGTTTTAGTGGTCGGTCTTTTGTCTAAACAAAGATCAAATGTCTCGTTCGGAAATGTTTCTTCTGAAAGGTTGCCTCGGAAATGTTGCCTCGAATATGATCTTAAGACATTAGGGTTATTACTAAGACGTCATAACATTGCTTTAGTGACTGTATGTCCCTTTCGAATTGACCCTTACAACTCCAATGACGGTGCTTCCTATTTCTCAAATAAGTAGGATAGCGCTGTCTAAAGGAAACAAGAACAGAAACATTCTTTTTTCGAGTAGGTACTTGCTCAAAATAAACTTTTCCACACTTACACTCTTTTTCAAACAAAATTTTCAAAAACAGTTCGTAACACTCTTGAAGACAGAAGCAAGGGTTAAAACAAAGTAAAACAAAAACTTTTCAAAAAGACACAAACACGAAAGCAATTTTTAAAATGATGAGCAAGTACCTAAGAGACCGTGGAAAACCACGGATAGAAAGGGTGATAATACCTTCCCTTTCTATAATTTACCCCCGTACTCAAAATCTCGAAAAAGGAATTTTTTTGTGCTTTTTTTCCTTTCCAGTTGGATAAAATAATAGTCGGTGGCGACTCTTGCTTACCGCGACATTTTGCGAACACAAACGCAAAACGCAAACCAGTATTAAACAGTCTGGTTTTGCCACTGTATCACAGATAGGATCTTAGCATGTCATTGAAGTCTATTCACATGTTGTAGTTGAAGCCCCTGCAATTTTGTAGTCGAAGTATGCTCAAGTATGCAATAGTCGAAATGTTATGATTGTTAGCATGTCGAATTGGGCATGTTTGTTAAGCATTATTATTTAAGTTAGTTTGTTCCCTAAGTTAGCTTATGTAATGGGCATATGTGTAAAATCACGTTAGTTTAGTGTGTTAGTTTTATTATAAATAGCATAGTAGACTCTCGTCATTGCACAATGAAAATCTTAACTAGGGTGAGAGAGGTTATTTGTTATTCTATAACACTTGTAATCTTGTTTCAAAGAGAAAGTAAAGGATAACAATTTATAACCAATTCATTTTCCTCTTTGCATCTTTAAGGTTTCTTGGAATTCAAGAATATGTTTATTTCTTGGCAATGTTTTTTATAACAAATTGGTGTGGTGAGTGTGGAGAAGTTGTCGTCAACGAAGTATGAGATTGAAAAGTTCACTAGAGTGAACGGTTTCGATTTGTGAGGCTTGAAGATTAAAACCCCACTTATTCAGCAGGGTTGGTTAGAAGCGTTGAATGGAGCCACAACTATGGACATTGCATTAATGGACAAATAAAAAATGATTATGATAGAGAAAGTGTAACGCCCCAAATATTATATTTGCTATTTAATTATGTTATTGTGATTTATTTGATGCAATAGATAGTTTGATGGCTCGTTGTGGGGTAATGTTGGATTAATAACATGATTATAATTATTAATAAGTTGGATAATTAGTTATAATTATTTAGATTTATTTTAATAATTAAATAAGAATAATATTTGGTGTATAGGTGTTAAGGGCATAGCGGTAATATTGTGTGGAATAAGTGAGGGAAAGAGTGGAACAACCTAATAAGGGTCCAAGGGGTAAGAAGGACATGAGGAAAAGTGAGGTAGAAAGCGATCATTCTATACGATCATATTTTGGAGAGAAGAGAAAGCACAAATGTGAGAAAGGGCTAGGGCAAGAGGAAGTCATTGTTGATGCTTAGGAACCGTCAATCCAAGTTAAGGGTGGAGTTCCAACTTTTTAAGGGTTTTGTATAATGATGAGTATGTTAGGGATTGTAATTGTCATATTTGTTGTGTGTTCTTGTTGGGAAATTGCTTTTGTGTGATTTGAACCCATGTGATGGAAATTTATGGAATATATGATGTTTTTTTCCCATGATTTGATGAATATAATGTCGATCATGATGTGTTGTTGTTGTATTATAAAAACATGTTGAATTTGGTGAGTTTTGGGACTGTATTATGTTGAAATCGTATGTGAATTATGTCTAGTCAGGTGCAGAAACCGCAGCAGGAAGTTATCATTTTGCACCCAGCGCCAGGCAAAGCAATTTCGCCTAAGCAGCACCGGGCGAGCTCTGGGAGAGGAAACATGTCATTTTCGGTGCTCCTGGAAAATGTATGAGAGGAGAAGTTTCGCTAGATCCAACTTCACCGGGTGAAGAGGTGGCGAGCGCGAGCTTCGTCGGACGAGTGACGAGGCAAAGGAAAGGGTGGAAAATAGGTGTTCCTTGAAAATGTATGGGGGGCATCGTGTTTCCCCAGCGTCTCTGGGCGAGCCTCAACTTCGTCGGGTGAGCCTAAGGCGAGTATAACTGCTGAAATTTTGTAAAGATCGTAACTTGAGTTTTTGGACTCTGTTTGACGCGTCGTTTGAAGCGTTAGAAAGCTAATGCGATGAACTATGTTTTGGTGGAATCAAATTAGTAAAATTATATTTGTTTTTAATACTTATAACATGATAAGTTAGATGTTGTATGACGAATTGGTTATGAAATATGCATTATGATAATTTGGTGTTAATACAATGATGATGTGTGGTATTGTTGAGCTGTATGAATTGTATGTTGCATGTATGAACATTTGGTGGATGTAATGGCGTGTTGCATTGATATATGTAGATATCAATTTGTGTTGCTTTGTTTATGGTTGTGTCGCGTATATTACATGTTGCAGACTTTAGTCCTGTTTGTGGGCTCCAATTCTAGATGGCGTGGATCGAGAGCAATATGAACATCATTATTCATGATGTTATTTGGATTTAATCCTATATGGCATAGATAGGAAGCAAGGTGAACCAAATTGTTCACGATATTGGTGGCTCTGGTCCTATATGGCATGGATTCGAGAGTGATATTGGTACCATATGCATTGAGTCTGTGAGTCGATCTCATTGCATTGCATTGTTGTTAACATGGTGTTTAAGTTGTGTGATTGGTGTATGTGCTACATAATGATTGTTGATATGTACGGTGAATAACACATGATTGTGTAGTATTATGTAATAAGATTGTTGTTGTTTTATGAAGGTGTGAGATATGGAATGTATGGTTATGCATGATTTAGTTGTTGTATACTTATTATTATACATTATCCTATATTGTTGTGATATCTCACCCTTCTGTTAGAATGATGCTTTATACGACATCGTGCAGATAGTCGAGAGTAGTTTGAGGCTGTAAGGATCGAAAGAGGTTGCTCTTCATTTATTTCGAGTTAGCATCGTTGCTCTGATACGTAACACTGGGGGGATAAACGCTTTATTAATTTGTTTGGTTTAAATGATTTGTTTGGAGTCCTATGAACTCTTTAGTTTTTGAATAAATGTCAGTTTTTACTAGATGAGGATTAATTGATATGAATTGTGATTCCTTTTCGCTGCTTAATAAAATTGGAAGTTGAGGACTATGATTTTTTGTTTCGGTTCATCTGTAAATTTGTGTTATGTATCTTGTACTCTTTTGATCAGGTTTAATATGTTGTGAAGTGTAGCATCCTAATTGTTTGCAATTGATTTATTTTAAAGAACTAAATTTCTCTGATTTGATATTAATATTCTTCGAGGAAATTAGGGTGTTACATTAGTGGTAACATAGCAGATTAGTCCATTCGGCCAGGTTGTTAAGTCTATAATATCGTGTGGTAGTTGAATAATGTCGATGTGTTTCTTCTAACCATTTTTTGTTGTGATGGTGTGAAACAGTGAAATGGCTGTAAGAAATGATGTTGCGATTGTTGCTGCTTTACTGGTTGTTGCTCAGGTTATGTAACATCAGCCTAATACTGGCGAGAATGATGGATCCCTTGTCTTGGAAACATTTTAGAGGAATTATCCTCCTACTTTCAAGGGTAGGTATGATCCTGATGGGTCGCAGACTTGGCTCAAAGAGATTGAAAGAATCTTTCGGGTCATGGACAGCTCAGAGGCATAGAAGGTGCGGTTTAGTACGCATATGCTGGCAGATAAGGTCGATGACTGGTGGGTTGGCACCCATCAGATACTGCAAGTGTTAGGCGAGGTTATTACTTGGGGGTTGTTTTTAGTATGGATTTTATGAGAAAATACTTTCCAGAAGATATACATGGAAATAAAGAGGTAGAATTCCTGAAGTTGAAGTAGGGAAATTTGTTTGTAACTGAGTATGTTTCTAGATTCGTGGATCTGGAGAAGTTCTATCCTCATTATAGTGAAGCAATTGCTGAGTTCTCGAAGTTCAACAAGTTCGAGAATTGGTTGCTCCCAGAGATCAAGAAGGCGAATGGATATTAGCATATTCGTAGATTTCCATAGTTTGTGAATATTTGTAGAATTTATGAAGAGGACAGTAAGGCTCACTACAAGATATTGAGCAAGAGGACAGGCAAATCACATCAGAACCGTGGGAAGCTTTATAATTATCCAGCTGACAAGGGAAAATAGAAAGTTACCGATGGTAAGAGGCCAAGTGGGGGATATGCTTTTGCTAACCTTAGATGTTTTAAACGCAGTGAGCTAGGACATCGAATCAGTGAATGTACAAGCAATGTGAAGAAGTGTTTCCATTATGGTAAAGCTGGACATGGAGTTACTAATTGTAAACACAAGGCAATGATATGTTTCAACTGTGGTGAAGAAGGACATATCAGTACTCAGTGTCAGAAGGCAAAGTAAGCTCAATCTGGTGGGAAGGTGTTTGCTTTAGCAGGAAACCAGACATCTAGTAAAGATAGAGTGATTAGAGGTATATATTTCATTAATAATACTCCTTTAATTACTATTATTGATATCGGTGCCACGCATTCTTTTATTGTTGTTGATTGTGTGAAAAGGTTGGGTCTTTTGTTGTCTTCTATGAATGGGGAGATGGTTATCGATACTCCAACTAAGGGATCAGTGACTACTTCTTTAGTATGCTTGAAATGTCTTTTGTCAATATTTGACAAAGATATTGTTGTGGATCTAATTTGTTTATCGTTGAGTGGTATGGATTTGATCTTAGGTATGAACTGGTTGGAATCTAATTATGTTCATATTAATTGCTTTAACAAATCTGTTTGGTTTCTCGCTCCTGATAAGGAGAGGAGGAGGATGGTTTCTTGTCTGCTAGGCAATTGTATGAGTTGATGCAGGATAAAGCTCGAGTGTTTTCATTGATGGCGTATTTATCTATAAAAAGTCAAGCTACAATTAATGAGTTGCAGGTGGTGCATGATTTTCCTTATGTTTTCCCAGATATGCCGCCAGAAAGAGAAGTGGAGTTTTCTATTGGTCTTGTTCCTGGTACCAGACCCGTTTCAATGGCACCATACAAGATGTTGGCATCTAAGTTAGCAGATTTGAAGAAGCAATTGGAAGACTTGCTTGGAAAGAAGTTCGTGAGACCAAGTGTGTCGCCTTGGGGTGCTCCGATATTACAGGTGAAAAGAAAACGGTAGTATGAGATTGTGTGTAGATTACCGGAAATTGAATAAAGTGAAAATCAAGAACAAGTATCCTCTTCCAAGGATAGACGACTTGATGGACCAGTTGGTGGGTTCACGCGTGTTTAGTAAAATTGACTTGAGGTCGGGTTATCATCAAATTCAAGTTAAAGGCGATGATATTCAAAATATGGATTTTAGGACTCGGTATAAACATTATGATTATTTGGTGATGTCGTTCGGTGTTTCTAATTCACCAGGTGTATTCATGGAATATATGAATATTTCATCAATATCTAGACAAGTTCGTGGTGGTCTTTATTGATGATATTTTGATTTATTCTAAGTTAGAAGAAGAGCATGCTGAGAATTTGTGAATTGTATTGCAAGTGTTGAAAGAGAAGAAATTATATGCGAAGTTGTCGAAGTGTGAGTTCTGGTTAGAAAATGTTTGTTTTCTTGGCCACATTATTTCTGGCGATGATATTGTTGTGTGGATCCATCCAACGTAGATGCAGTGTTGCAGTGGGAAGCTCCAGGATCAGTTACAAAGATTAAAATCTTTTTAGGCTTGGCTAGGTATTAAAAAAGGTTTATTGAAGGCTTTTCTAAGTTATCACTTCCATTAACTCAGCTAACTTATAAAGGAAAAGCATTTGTGTGGGATGTTTAGTATGAGGAAAGTTTCTCAGAGCTGAACAAGAAATTGACGACTACTCCGATTTTGATATTACCTAACCCTAAATAATCTTTTGTTGTGTATTGTGATGCATATAAGTTGGGTTTAGGTGGTGTATTTATGTAGAATGACAAAGTAGTGGCTTATGCGTTGAGGCAATTAAAAATTCTTGAGCGAAATTATCCTACTCACGATTTAGAACTGGCTGCAGTGGTGTTTGTGTTAAAGATTTGGAGGCATTATCTTTATGGCTCCAGTCTTGAGGTGTCTAGCTATCATAAAAGTTTGAAGTACTTGTTTAATCAGAAGGAATTGAATATGAGGCAACATAGGTGGTTAAAGCTGTTAAAACATTATAACTTTTGCTTAAACTACCATCCTAGTAAAGCTAATGTTGTAGCAGATGCTTTGAGTCGGAAATCTTTGCATATGTTTGCTATGATGGTCAGAGAACTAGAATTGATTGAGCAATTCAAAGATATGAGCTTAGTCTGTGAGTTGACACTGCAGAGTGTAGTATTGGGAATGTTGAAGATTAACAATGATTTCCTAAATAGCATTAAGGAAGCTCATAAATTGGATGTGAAGTTGGTAGACGTGATTGTTGGGAGTAATCAATCAGAAGACAGTGATTTCAAGATGTGCAAGGTGTATTGAGATTTCGCGACAGAATTTGTATTTCTGATGACTCTGAGTTGAAAAAGATGATTTTGGAAGAAATTCATAGAAGTAGTTTGAGTATTCATCCAGGTTCTACTAAGATGTATCAAGACTTGAAGAAGTTATTTTGGTGTTCAAGATTGAAATGTGATGTGGCGCAGTTTGTGTATGCGTGTTTGACTTGCCAGAAATCGAAAGTCGAACATTAGAAACCTGTAGGATTAATGAAACCGTTAGATGTTCTAGAATTGAAATGGGATAGTATATCGATGGATTTTGTGACAGGATTTCTGAGTACTCCGTGAGGACATGATGCAATTTAGGTGATTGTTGATAGACTGACGAGATCGACTCATTTCATTTCATTTAACATTAGTTTCTTGTGCTGAAGTTGACGAAGATTTACATCTGTGTGATTGTGAAGTTTCATGGTGTTCCATCAAGTATTGTTTGGGATAGAGACTCGAGGTTTACTTCTAGATTTTAGAAGAGTTTGAAGGATACATTTGGCTCTAAGCTGAGATTGAGTTTTGCGTATCACCCACAGATAGATGGTAAGACGGAGAGGACTATTCAATCATTGGAAGGTTTGTTGAGGGCTTGTGCTGAGGTACCTGGGATAGTTATCTTCCACTGATAGAGTTCACGTATAACAATAGTCTTCACTCCAGCATTGGAATGACACCTTTCGAGGCATTGAATGGTCAGAGGTGTATAACGCCTTTGTGCTGGTGTGAATCTATTGAAAGTGTAGTGCTTGGACATGACATTGTTCGACAGGATATGGAAAAAGTGAAGTTAATTTGGGATGATATGAAAACTTCATAGAGTAGGCCAAAGAGTTACCATGATAAGAGAAGGAAGGATCTTGAGATTCACACCAATGACCAATGTTGGATGCACTTTGAAATCGAGAAAGCTTACTCCTAGGTTTATCAGTCTGTATTAGATTTCTGAGAAGGTGGGAACTATTGCGTATAGGGTAGCCTTGCGACCTAACCTGTCAACTTTGCATGATGTGTTCCATGTGTCGCAACTCCGAAGGTATATTGCAGATCCATCTCTTGGGATTCTGATGGATGATGTGCAAGTGCAGGATAATCTTACTATTGAGACCATACCTATGTGAATCGAAGATCGTGAAATGAAGAAGCTGAGGGGTAAGGAAATTTCTCTCGTGAAAGTAGTTCAGAGAGGAGATGTTAGAGAGAACACGATTTGGGAATTAGAGAGTAAGTTCGAGAGTCTTACCAGGAGATGTTTGCATCAGGTAATTTTCGAGGATAGAAATATTCAAAGTGGGAAAGAGTTGTAACGCTTTGAATATTATATTTGCTATTTAATTATGTTTGTGATTTATTTGATGCATTAGATGGTTTGATGGCTCGTTGTGGGGTAATATTGGATTAATATTATGATTAGAATTACCAATAAGTTGGATAATTAGTTATAATTATTTATATTTATTTTAATAATTAAATAAGGATAATATTTGGTGTAGAGGTACTAAGGGAATAACAATAATGTTGTGTGGAATAAGTGAAGGCAAGAGTGAAATAACCTAATAAGGGTCTAAGGGGTAAGAAGGACATAAGGAAAAGTGAGGTAGAGAGTGATCATTTTGTATGACCATATATTGGAGATGTTAGTTCTCTATTTTTAGGATTGACATTAATTTTAGTAAAATAAATATAGCAGCAATATGTTAAATAGGGTATGATTACTTGCTATGAAGAACATGTTCACTACAACAAATAATACATTTCATGACGGAGCTTTCATGTCCAGCACGCTAAAAAACGAGAGAATATGTCTTGGGAGTGCAATGTTTGATTTTATTAATAAGATAATAAACATGTTACGCCGGTGTTATAAAAAATCGAGGTAACATAACTATAAGTTAGCGCTTTTTTTAATCCATAAAATAATAACAAACCCGTTATCTCATTTTTGTTTTAGAACTGAGATAATATAGCTATAATGAACCTCTCTTTGAATCCTATTTGACGTATTTTTAATTGTTTTCAATGACTTAACACAAAAACTGGGTTAAACAAGAATAGGCAATAATAGTAAAATTTAATATTTCATTGATAGGAACTACAACATCACCAAAGCAACTGCAATAACACAAACAAATAAAACTACTCAACAAATTTAAACTTCTCAGTCCACTCAACTACAACATCACCCCTAACCATCCCGAACTTATTGAAAAGTTCAGAAAGAACTCTTCCATAAGGTATGAGGAAAGTATTTTCCTCAAGATAAGTCTCTATCATTTTCTTCAAGAAGTTGAAAATGGTAAGAGTAATATTAACTCTCATGTTGTAGGTGAATAATAACAAGAGATGCTTGTCATACCAAGTAAGCGTTTCCATGTCTTTCTCTCTTGGGCGGAGATTTGACACTAGAAGTTGAAACCAAAATTTTGCAATAGGGCATAGAGAAGTAGGACTAGAGAGATTGGTATCTTTGGCATAAATTCGGTGAAGATTGTTTGCCTAAACATGATTGAATTCATAATGTTCAACACAACTACCAAACTCTACACAATTGATTGTCAAATCCATCTGTGATGGTGTAATGAAAAAATGGTCGACATTGACATAGGACTGGATGATTTCTTTATCACCAGCTGGCACAATAGACGCATTCATCCAGAACTCTTTAACAAGGTTAGTGCATATGGGGCCATGTATAATATTAAAGTAACCACTAAACTTTTGTTTGTTAAAAACTTCCCTCAACGTTTTTTCTAAACCTTTGAAATCATTGAAGTTAACATACTTTTCTTTGATAACAAACAACAGATTTGCATCCGTTTTTGATAAGTTCGTAACAAGGAAACAAAGAGTTGGTAATGAGAAGTTGAAAATAGGAAAAGACTTTGAACAACGAGTTGGTAATTATACGTTTAAATAACTCAAAAGCCTCTTTGATAATCTAAAAGAGACGTTACGAATTTAAAATAAGATGACCATTGTTATTCTAGTGATATGATAACCTAAAAGAGACATTTCCAATGCATTAGCGCCATCATTTTATTCTAAATTCCCTGTTAATTGTATTGTTTTATTGTAAATTAAATGTTCTAACCTGTCAGTTTTCTTACAAAACCGAGGGAAACTTTAGTGTTAAAATATAGCGTTAAAATTGGAACCTCTATTTAATTGTATTTTTTATTTTTAAGTTAAAATGTTATAGCACGTCGATTTTCCTTAAAAACCCACGTAAAATTTAGCGTTAAATTGGTATATTTAACAAATCCTTAATCAAATTATCGTCGTCCATTTCATGACTATCAACGCTCAAGACATTACCATTAGTGATATGCGTGAAATATAAAAAACATCCATTATAAAAGCATACTGAATATCAAGACTTGTTCCTCTCAAGCATTGTAACGTCATGAAGAGTTTTAGGCTTGTAAGAGTGTTTTCCATGAAGAGTTCTCTATGATAGATTACAAGAGCAAAAAAATATTTGGGTTTAAGGTTTGTGTTCTTAAATATTTATTTGATCAAAAGATTATTTATTTATCTAACCCTTTTTTTGTGTCAAACCCTTTTTTTTGTTCATATCAGAAACAAATGGGTGCAAAAGCGATTGAAGATCTCTATGCACACATCATTCGATCTACCCTTTCATTATATGATTTGAAGATCTAAAATTTAGGTCTTCAATGTAACGATTGAAGATCTCCTTGCACCCAACAAGATCTACCCTAAAATCATATGATTTGAAGATCTCAAATCTAGATCTTCTAGAAATTAATTTACCGAAACTAGTATTTGATCTTCATGGACAATTAGTTTTTTTCCTGTGTAAAAAAATGAAATATTCTGGGTAAACAATTTAACAATTTTTATTATAAAAAAATGATCACCCCGCAGTTTTATTTGAAAAATGAGATAAAAAATGCACTAGTTTTTATAAATAATAAAAATATAGACGTTGTGGATCGAACCCATGCGCTATTAAAATACCCCTCGGTATTTTAAACACCAAGGTGATAAGTCAATACTTTTTATGACGGCCTTATTTACCTCGCTTTAGTGTCAAGGAAAAATTCATTTCGCGTGGTTGAGCAAGAAGTCCTATTTTATGTTGAGACATGTTGAGATGAGAAGTTCTCATCATCTAGAGCAACATCTCAGATAAGATGTCATGTTCAAGGTTATTCAACATTGTGCCTATGTTGAGCTGGACAATTAGACTCTGCTATGATTTAACAAATGCAAAATATTTTGGGAATATTATGTTATCCTATGTGGCGTTGTTTTATAGGTCTGGAAGATTTAAGTCAGAATCAAGAAGAATATGAACTTTTTAATTATGGAGATAAATTAGGAAGAATATGATTGAAGACCTATTTTGTAGCAGAAGTTTCTGCTAATTTGTAGCAGCTGATATGCTGTGATTTGAACCCCAAATCCAGTTGGGAAAAAGGTTATAAATAGAAGCATTATAACCTCGAATAAGGTATTATCTGTGAATGAAAAATGTAATTGTTAGCGTTAAGTCTGTAAGCCACTCTATATGAGAGTTGGTATGTGTGATCCACTCGGGTTGTGAGGTGGACTGTGTTCCTTGAGTTGTAAGTTTATGTTCTCCTCGAAGTTGTGAAGCAAGAGTGATTATTGTTCTTGGAGAAAGCTTGTAAGCAACTCCAAGTTGTGTTCTTAGTCAAGAGTCTTAGCTAGGTATTCTCATGGAAATGTGTCTTCTGGTTTTGCAACATGGAAGTGTGTCTTCCTGTTTTAATCCAATCATTGTTTGTAATTGATGAGGGAGTTGGGGGGGGGGCTCATACCTAGGTGATTCTTAGGTATAAAGTTAGCACATGTACTGATTAAGTGAGATATTGTAAATGGGGGAGTTTAGCTTCAAATTGATACTATTATAGTTGACTTTATCCCAGGCTTAGTATGCCCCTAGAGTAGGAGAGTTGCTCCAAACTGGATTAACAATTCTGATGTGTTGTTTATGATTTCTAATATTATTTTATATGTTTATACCTTTCCATTGTTGTTTGTTCGAATTCATATGTCTCGACATGTCATATGACATATGAAGTATGATATACCAGAATTTCAATTGGTATCAGAGCAGACATCTTGTTCTGTTTCTGGGTGAGATCCTAGGAAAATACTTTCTGGTCATGGGCAAGGAATGAGGTGTCTACTAAAAAGTTGTCTGAACTTGGATAGTTCATATTGTTGTTTGAATGGTCCCTTGAAGTGGAGGATAGACTATTTGTGACAGGGTGTGTATTGGATATGTCTTTTGTTATCAGGCTTATAGCTTTGGTGGTGAGTTGCTTTGTGGTTTGATTTATTTTCAAACCAATGTTGACCTGTTGCACCTCGAGTGTGGTGTTTCTATGAAAGGGTTAGTAAGTTTTTCCTGAAGGTTGTTGAGGAGTTTTCTGCTTTGTGTTCCGTTGCATACGTATCTGATGGAAAACTCTTGGTGGTTTTGTGAGCTTCTGGTGTCGAGGTTGTAGCCATTTGTTCTTATTTGGAGGTGTATCCTATAGTGTGGTGATACTTGGAGGATAGTTTCAACCAACTTTCTAAAGTTGCCAAAGATACTTGAGATTTATCTCAAGTCCACTCATAAATGCACTTTTATATGAGTTTGTTGAAAAGAGACCTGAAGAAAGTTAGAAGAAATTTATTTTTGCTTCCAACCCTAAAAGGCCAATATTCGGTCTTTGATAAAGGTTATCTTGGTATGTTCATCGGAAGATGTTCTACTGGATGTTGGAACATCACACTAGAAGTATAGCATATCAGACACTTTGGATGCTAAACAAATGTGTATTGATCACATATGTTTGGAACCTACTCCTGGTCTGGAAGAGAAGGCATCTGGGGTGTTATTTGAGTTGGTTAAGAGATGTCCAACATATTGTCACTCATTGGATTAGTTTACTTCTGATCCAAGTGAGTTGGAGTGTGGAGGTTGTGCTTTATTTTCCTATGGAGGCGTGTTAAAGGTATCTCAACCAGGTCCTGTATATGTGTAGGACAAGTTCAAGTGTCAAGGACATTCTCTCTGACATCTATAAGATCCTTCTGATCAAAGGAGCCAAATCTATGGAATCTTGTTTGTGGCTATAGAACAAATTCTCTTTGAGGAAGTGATTTGTGTGTACCAACCATAGTATGTGCATCTATTCGAGGGGAGATTGTATAATTCCCTTAGGATTTCTTAGCAGTTAATAAGGGGAGTCCTTAATTTGAAGCTAGAAGAACTTAAAGAAATGTCATACATAATGTCTTGACATCTTTTTATTGAGAATTTATTTTTCTCAATATGTCTGGTGATGTTTCTCTTAAACGGGATGAAGGTTGTTTACTCTAACTTGATATTGTCAAGTCTATGAGAGCATGGAACTCTTATTCTATTGTAGTGGAAGAGAAATTAAAGGGGTTGTATGCATTGGAGATGCGTCAACCTGAGTTCAATGGTTGATTGGTGTGTGCACATTGAAGTGTTATCTAATCCACCTAAGATGACCATTTCAATTTTTGTCATGAGCAAGGAGGAGTTGGTAGTCCTAGTAGGTACCAAAGGATCGTGGTTATTAAGAAAGGAAGTTTGATTATTCTTTCCTGTTATTTGGATGGGAAGGTTCTCCTCATGCTTATGGTTCAATTGTGTGGTGTCCTCACATAATAGAACATTTGTGTTTGCAAGGATTGAAGGGAATCCTTGTATCTTGAAGATTTGGAGAAGCAGACCTAGTCTGAACAGTCTGCTTGTGGCGTATAATGATCATTCAATGCCATGTTTGTTGAAGTCTGCTCCATATACCGGTTAGAGGGAATCTCCTCTTTAGGTGCAGAAGAATGGCGTATAACACCTCAAAGTCAGACAGGAGGTCTGAACATTATGCGTATAAGAAGAAGCTTCTTAAGGTGTGCATGCTCTGCATGTTTTTTGATCTGGTCTTGAAGGTTTATCAGCTACTAATGGTTCACCCTCTTGTGTCCCTTGCAAGAGTTGTGTATGGATTTCCATGGTTATTATCTCCAAAGCCATGGTAAATGGTTAAGTCCATAAGTTCTATGCTGATGTCTGAACTGATGTTAGAACATCATTTCAGTTCTTTGCTTCTTCAGCCAAGGAAGTTTTTGGGTTTGTTCATGGTAGAGTGTAAGGTCAAGCCACTGGCCTAATTTGGAGTAGTCTATGATGTGAATGGCTATCGTGACTGTTTGTCATGAAGAAGAATCTGTTGATGCCAAATGTGTGTAGAAGAATAATGTCAGACCAAATGTCCTACCTAGTGTGAGAAGGTAGTATCATCTGACTAATGGGGTAAATAATTTGACAGGAGCTAAGTATTTGTCTGTCCTCTAATGAGGGTGTGCATGAGACTGATGGTAAATACTTTGACAAGAGCTGAGTATTTGTCTAAGGAGTTATGAAAGTCCGTAGTCTGAACAATGTGATTTAAAAAGTTTGTTTAGAATTTATTTTTCTCTATGTAGTTGTGTTTAGTAGCTTGGATTAGGAAGCTGCTAACTCTTGAGAGTTTATTTCTCTCTGTGGTGCTCTGGTGTGTGACAATCTGAATTAGCTGTTGAACGTGTGTCCTTTGGAGATTCTATGGTGTCAAGGACTTCCATGCAAACAATAAGTCCTATTAATGATGTTTTAAGAACCAGAGTGATTGGGTTATGTGTTGAGAAGCTGATGTCCTAAATGATGTTGTAACATTATGCTTGCTTATGGTTGTTAGTTGAAGAAGGTTGGGGTTATGAATGTATAATTTATTATTCTACATTATATTTAGAAGTTGCAATTCTAACTATGATGAAGAAGGATGTGACACTTCTGACTCTGTCTTCTAGGGTGTATGGTGAATGCATAACTTCTGTCATGAGTGAAGATAACAATTGGACCAACAATTTCTAAGAGAAGAAGAACAATGTCAGATAGGGTGATTTGATCAAAATTCATGTTAAGGTGGTGGTTTCTTCTACTACAAGTAAAAGATGGTGGCAATCTAAAACTTGTGTAGCAAGCAAGCTAAGAGCATTTGTTCTGGAATATGTGAGAAATTCTAAATCAAGTGTGTCTTGTGTGGATCTGTAAGGACATTTATAAGTCGTGTCCTTGTTGTGTGACTAGTTCAAGGTGCTTGGTGGTATTCTTGGAGAGCTAGTGTATATTAATATGTAAAAGTCAAGGTTGATTTCACAATTTGAGAATGTGTTCAACAGGTGTGTGTGAAGTTGAGGTTTTCTACCATGAGAGTATGAAGTCTATCATGTGTGTTCTTCTGGTGCTCAAATAGTTATGTTCAACAGGAGCACTATTTATCCATGACAGGGGAAGAATTTATTTTTCTCTATAGACCTTGGTGGAACTCTTTGGATGTCTTGATTTGTTGGGGTGCTTAAAGTCTAGTGGAAGACATTATATTTATGCTTCAGAATAAGGAGATAATTTTGTATCACATCTATTTATTGGTCTAGCCTTTATGCATGCAAGAGAAATAAGACAATGTTTGACAGGATGTCACGACATTTTTCAGGACATGTTTCCTTGGAGACTAACAAAGGAATGTTATGGACAGTTTGATCAAACACGTGTCAAAAAGAAGTGTAAAAGGTGTGTTTGACTATGCGCGTGCATGTATTAGGACTTGTTATGTTCAAAATAAACAATCCAAATATAATGAAGGCATTCAAAGCTGGTTTGTTCGAGTATGGGTGAGTTGTGCTTGGGTCTGGTTTTGTGAAGGCTTCCTTTGCCAATTTTTGGCTAAAAAGGGGGAGAAAGGTGCTCAGTTGTTTAATCTGGAGGTTGCTTTTCCAGATGTGTCACAAAGATGTTGGATAGGATGCCTGATCCTATGTATGTTTGGGTTTGTTTTGTGACTTATAATCTGAGTTATGAACACAATTGTGACATGTGTTTTGAGTTACCTAGGGTGGTATTTAGATACTTATTAAGTTTCCTCGTATGCCATAGGTTGACTGGTGGTTTCTTCATGGTTCTTATGCCACCATTTGAAAGGAAGACTTATTCATCTATGACAAGAATAAGTTCCTGGGTTGAGGGGGAGTGCAACCTATCTTCTTCCTCATGTGCACCAAATGACTTCAGGACTTTCCTTTCTCTTATCCTGAGGCTGTTGTTCTTTGGTGTTGAGTTTTTGTGTTGCAATGGAGCTATTATGAAGAAGATGTCGAACATGATGTCCCAACATCATTGTGCTTATGAAGAAATGTCCCTCCATGTTGCTATGTTATTGTGTTCAGTAGTTTTTGAAGACTACTATTGATGGGTGTAGTTTTTTATTGCTGCAATCTGGGTTATAATTTATGTTATTTATTTTAGCCAAAATTTGCCAAAGGGGAAGATTGTTAGTTCTCTATTTTTAGGATTGACATTAATTTTAGTAAAACAAATATATCAAGAATATGTTAAGTAGGGTGTGATTACTTGCTACAAAGAATAGGTTGAGCAAGAAGTCCTATTTTATGTTGAGACATGTTGAGATGATAAGTTTTCATCATTTGGAGCAACATGTCGGTTAAGATTTCCTATGCAGGGTCATTTGATTTCACGCTTATGCTGAGATGGACAATTGGATTTTGTTATGATTTAACAGATGCAAAATATTATGCTATCCTATGTGGCATTGTTTTATAGGTCTGGAAGATTCAAGTCAGAATCAAGAAGAATATGCACTTTCTAATTATGGAGATAAATTAGGAAGAATATGATTGAAGACCTATTTTATAGCAGAAGTTTCTGCTGATTTGTAGCAGCTGATACACTGTGATTTGAAGCCCAAATCCAATTGGGAAAAGGTTATAGATATAAGCATTGTAACCTAGAAGAAGGTACCAGCCGTGAATGAAATATGTAGTTATTAGGGCCGAGTCTGTAAGCCACTCTCTAGGAGAGTTGGTGTGTGTGATCCCTCGGGTTATAAGTTGGATTGTTTTCTTTGAGTTGTAAGGTTATGTTCTCCTCGAAGTTGTGAAACAAGAGTGAGTATTGTTCTTGGAGGAAGCTTGTAAGCAACTCCAAGTTATGTTCTTAGTCAAGAGTCTTGGCTAGGTATTGTCATGGAAATGCTTCTTTTGGTTTTCCATCATGGAAGTGTGTCTTCCTATTTTGATCCAATTGTTGTCTGTGATTGATGAGGGAGTTGAGGAGGGCCTCCTACTTAAGTAAGTCTTAGGTAGAAAGTTAGCACGGGTAGTGATTAAGTGAGAAGTTGTAAACGTAGGAATTTAGCTTTAAATTGATACTATTATAGTGGACTTTATCCCTGGCTTGGTATGCCCCCAGAGTAGGAGAGTTGCTCCAAACTGGGTTAACAATTATGGTGTATTGTTTATGCTTTTCAGTACTGTTTTAAATGTTTATACCTTACCATTGTTTGTTCGGATTCAGGTGTCCCAACATGTCATAGTACATCTGAAGTCTGATATACCATAATTTCAGGAGAGAAGAGAAAGCGTGAAAGTGAGAAAGGGCAAGGGCAAGAGGAAGCCATTGTTGAGGCTTAGGAACTATCAATCCAAGGTAAGGGTGGGGTTGCAACTATCTAAGGGTTTTGTATAATGATGGGTATGTTAAGGATTGTAATTGCCATAATTGTTGCGTTCTTATAGTGAAATTGCTTTTGTGTGATTTAAATCCATGTAATGGAAATTTATGGAATATATGATGTTATTTTGCCATGATTTGATGAATATAATGCTTATCATGATGTGTTGTTGTATTGTGAAAACATGTTGAATTTGGTGAGTTTTAAGAGTGTACTGTGTTGAAATCATATGAGAATTAGGCTTGGTCTGGTGCAGAAATTGCAACATGAAGTTGTTGTTTCACACGTAGTGTCGGGTGAGCCACAAGCAGCACCGGGAGAAGCAATTTATCTTGAGCAGCGTTGGGCAAGCTCTGGGTGAGGAAACATGTAATTTTAGGTGCTCTTGAAAAATGTATGGGAGGATAAGTTTCACTCTAACTTCCTCGGGCGAAGAGGTGGCAAGCTCGAACTTCGTCGGGCGAGCCAAGAGGCGAAGGAAAGGGTGGAAAAGAGGTGTTCCTGGAAAATGTATGGGATATGTCGTGTCTCCCCAGCATCGTCGGGAGAGCCTTAGGCGAGCATACAGCTTCGCCAAGCGAGCCTAAGGCGAGCAGAACTGTTGGAATTTTGTAAAGGTTATAACTTGAGTTTTCAAACTCTGTTTGACACGCCATTCGAAGCATTGGAAAGATAATGCGATGAACTATGTTTTGGAGGAATCAAATGAGTACAATGATATCTATTTCCAGTGCTTATAACATGATAAGTTGGACGTAGTGTGACGAATTGGTTATGAAATATGCATTATGATAACTTGTTGTTGATACAATGATGATGTATGATATTGTTGAGCTGTATGAATTGTATGTTACATGTACGAATAGTTGGTGGCCATAATGGCGTGTCACATTGATGGATGCAGATATCAATATGTGTTTCTTTGTTGTATGGTTCTGTCACATGCATTACATGTTGCGGACTTTAGTCCTGTTTGTGGGCTCCAATCCTAGATGGCGTGGATCGGGAGCGATATGATCATCATTATTCATGATGTTAGTTGGCTCTAATTATAGATAGAATGGATCACAAGTGAGGTGAACCAAATTGTTCATGATATTGATGGCTCTGGTCCTAAATGGTGTGGATTCGGAAGCGATAATAGTACCACATGCATTGAGTCTGCGAGTCGGTCTCATTGCATTGCATTGTTGTTAACATGATGTTTGAGTTGTGTGATCTATGTATATGCTACAAGGTAGAGGATTAAAGAAAATAAACATCAAAATCCATTCAAAAAGTGAACTAACCCTCATAGACAAGCACCAAGTTTAAAAATATGGAAATTGACAAAAAGGCTCAAAGGGGGATAACAAATGCGCACACACTCACGGGATGAATTGCCTATTTGTCCAGGTAGTTGTGCTTAAAATGAAACAAAAATGCCATGATCATTTTCATGCTCTCATACAATCAATACAAATAAAAGATTAAACATAATAAAATCCAGTTAAAACAAGAATTATGGCCTCCAACATATATGAACAATATAAAGCTTTCTCACATTTGGTGGTAAAAAGGAACTAAAGTGATTCAATCCAAAAACAAGCAATGTAAAATAATGAATGACATGGAATTTGTAGAGATGATAAGTTCCCTAAATATGCTATTCTATAGAAAGAGATAAATGAGTATCTTGGATGAAGCAACTTAAAAAACAATATCATTACCATACATGCACAAGTTGAAACACTCAAACTCAAAAAATCACCAAATGCAACTTTAAGCTAATGGGCAAAAATTTGAGTCCAAACAATAACAAAAGAATTAGTAAATACTAATATTATGTAACCTAAAAAGCCTTGGTGAAAGTGGGAAAAAGGAAGGCAAGTGAAACAAAAAGAATTCACTGGCGCAACTCAGTTGAGCGGCCTAGACCACGCTTAGCAGTAGCAGAAAAACACAGAAAAATTAGAACAACTCTGATTTCTCATGCCTATCCTCCACTACACCAACACTACTCAACTACAAAATTCACAAAATTTACAACCAACAATACTCCTAAATCTAAACACGACAAGCTTTTGGAAAACTAAAATTTAATACATTAATACAACTACTATAAACATACTAACAAACTGGGTGAAAGTGGATAAACAAGTTGAAAAGTGAAAATTGGAGAATTTAAAAAACTGGTCCAATTTTAACTTGTTTAGCCAAATTACCAAAATACCTATACTAAGACAATGAAAAACAATAAAACATACTTATTTTACGTCTTTAGATCAACGCCTGTTATTTATACACACTTCTCCAAGTTGCCTCTTTACACGGTTAGTGCTCACCGACGATAAAACCTAACCAAACACCTTAGCAAACATGAAGAGAAACAAACATATACACTAAATCTACAAGTATATAAAACATGTAAAATTCATAAATACAGTAAACATATACAAGTATCAATATAAACAAGTGAAAATAGACAATATATACGATATCTATAAACCTTAAAAACAAAGATACTATCGCAATGCGATCCAATAGAAACACCAATCCCCGACAATGACGCCATTTTGTTGAAGTGGTAAAGCTGTAGAAAAAAGTAAATATTTATTTAGTTTTATCATACCGTCTCCATATGGATTAATGGTTACTGAATTGGCGTTCGACAAGTCTTGTGTTTATGAGTTTGGTTTAGAATGGGTTTAAAGGTAAATGTGGGAATTAAAGTTATTAACAGAAAAATAAATGCATTATTCAAAATAGAGAGAACTCGTCGAGATTGTATTTTATCTACCCGTCAAAGACTTAAACCCACTTATCAATTATATGCAACCCAAAAAACTCTTCAATATTATCACCTATAACTCACACATAGGTCATCTCTAACACAGAGTGAGATATCAACTGTATTGCTCTCGGAGGCGATGTCTCGCATAACTCAAACAACACGGAGACATTAAAAACCAATACCCACATGAATATTAAGCCTAAATATATTTATAGAGTCTAGAACCTAATATATGTTCATCTTAAATATGAATTCAAACTATACATGTCTGCAATAACTCAAATCCACATAAAGAAAGCAATCATCAATATTGATTTGGAAAATAGGTTTTATACAATACCATAATCAGTACATATACATAGAATCAGAATAAATTACATAAAAAACTCCAACAAATTGAAACCTACAAAGGGAATAAAAGAGAAGAACCCAAATCTCTTGCAGTGTCAATCACGATCAAAGAGGCTTCCAACCCCGAATTGTCGAGTTGCAATCGCCATTGTTGTTGTCAAAGCTCTCAAAATATTAAAGAATGGAAGGTGATGGTGTTGGGACTCAAAAATACCCAACCCATAACCTAAAAATGTGATTTCCCCTATTTAATGAGCTTGAAAGTCACATATCCCGCTTAGCGATACAGAGCTCGCTAAGCGCACTCTGCTATCATGAGAAAAAAAATCAGATTTTATTTCTGCCATAACTTGAAAACCGTAACTTTGATTCACGCATGGTCGGAAGAGTTAGAAAGCTTATTCAATTCTATATATAAAAATGAATAAATATAAATGAAGTTAATGATTTACTATTCTGATTTGAGCCTTATTCTTTAATGGATTACTCAAAATTTTCTCTTTGAAGCTATGACTTTGGCTCTTTATTGCTCAATGCTCCAAACATGAATGTATACCCACAAAAGAGATGAAAAAATATCAAACAATACAATATTTATACAAAAACACGATTATACTCAATATCTACAAATACACACACAAGTTGAGGTTTATTCAAAGGATTACAACAAAATGAGTCCATAAGTTCCACTAAAATATACACAGATATACTGACTATTATGCATTTATCAAAGAGGTCGAATGAAGTCTTGAGAGGTGTGATCGGTGGGAATGAGAACTGACTGTTTTTGGAATGCTGGTTCGCGTTTGCGTTTGTTTTTGCAAAGTGTCGCGGTAAGCAAGAGTCGCCACCGTCTTTTATTTTATCCAACAAGGAAAGGACAAAAACATAAAAAAATTCCTTTTCGAGATGTTTCTCGGGTTCGGGAGGTAGATTATAGAAAGGGAAGGTATTATCACCCTTTCTATCCGTGATTATCCATGGGCTCTTAGGTACTTGCTCACTATGTTTTCAAAAGTTTGCTTTTCTCTGTGTTTGTGGGTTTTTGAAAAGAGTTTTGTTTTTGAAGAGAGTGTAAGTGCGAAAAGTTTTGTTTTTTGTTTTTAAAGGAGCAAGTACTTAAGAACCTCTACCTACTCGAAAAGGAATTAAACTGTGCAAATGTCCTTTAGAGAGTGCTATCCCACTATTGAGGAGTAGGTAGCACCGTCGTTGGAGTTCTCGGGTCAATTCGATTTAAGGGACGTGTGGTCACTAAAGCAATGTTAGGACGCTTTAGTGGTAATCCTAATGCCTTAGATCATTTTTCCGAGGCAACCGTTTCGAGGCAACTTTGATCTTTGGACAGGAGGGCGACCTCTAAGACTTCTTATACTTAATGACCACGTTCGAGGCAACCAAGTGAGGCGTACCCTAAGAGTGGCATGTGCGAGTGTGTCAATTTTCAGTTTATATTATCTTTGTACATGTCACAGTGAGCTACTGTTGTTTTTAAATTAAGAGTTAATCTTGTCATGCATAGCCTAGTTAGCATACATCTAAACAGTTAATATATGTACAAGAATTTAAAGTGCGGGAATTGTAAATCCTACGCTATTACAAGGCTTTAGGGAGGGGGATTATTTACATGTCCAAAATTGGGAGAATAAAGCAGTAAAGGTGTAAAAGTCTTAGTTTAAGCTATTACAAACCAGTAGGCAATTATAATAAAATAAACGTGCGCGAATCTGAAAATAACTTCTAAAAATTCTAAGAATAAAATCTTTTTGTTGTTTTATTTTATTTTGGGAAAATGATCTAAATCTACTTAATTTTAGTTTTGGAAAAAACGTTAAGATAATGAAAAGATTAATTAACAAAACTAGTTTAATAGGAAAAACTAGCCCAATATTTTTGTGGTTTTCTTATTTTAATGTTAATTAAAAAGATAAAAAAATGTCAATGAAAACAAAAATAAAATACAAGGAGGACCCTTCGATCCAGGGAGAAAAAAGGAGTTTCGACCCAGGGAGGGGATGGAAGCTTCGATCCATAGAGGGTCATGGTCCTTTCGATTGGGCCAGACAGTAGCCTTCGATCCAGGGAAGAGGATTGTCTTTTGATCATGGAGGTCATGGCTTTCGATCCAGGAATGAGATGCCTCCTTAGATCCAGCATGCTAATGGGTTCGATCCAGAGAAGGTGTCTCCTTCGATCTGGGATGTTATACCTGCAAAAGTATGTTAGCGAAATAAAATTCAGGGCCTGGGTATCGAACCCCAGGCCCTTCGATCCTGCGCTTGCTGGGTCTCTTCAGGCTATGTCTGCAACAAATATTAGCAAACGATGGACATGGCCTGGGTGCCAAACCCATGCCTCTTGATCCTATCTAGGATAGAAAATCGAAGGTAACAACCAGTATGGATGTATTATGCAAATATGAGGTTGGATAGTTTACCCTTTCTTACCAGCAGATTAGACTTTTAATTTGGGCGCTTCCTGGATGTAGGCACCTTCGATTTGGGCACTTCCTGGATGTAGCCACTTTTGATTTGGGATTTCTGGGCATGGAGATGTTTGCTGAATGGTTGCTTTGGCCTGGATTACTTATGAAAATGCTGATGACTTTTGGCAGCATAACTCCAATGTTTTTTGTTCTCCTGTTGTGTGTTTTTTCGTGTTCTCGATATGTATGTTGGCCTCTGTATTTATAGGGGTGTGGGGGTGCAGTAACGGCAAGAGACAGCCCATTAAACATACCATTAAAGCCATGAGACAAGAATCAGACACATTAAATAATTTCCTTTTTTGAAATATTCATGTCTCTTGAATGAACCTGAACACTTTTGAATTTCGAATGCCTTCAGGACCTGCTCTTCGATTGGTCCTAAGTTGCCTCCTTCGAATGGACTTCTTATGTATCCTTCGAATGGGCCTTCTGAATGCTTCTTCGAATGGTCTTGAGTTGCACAGAATCACTCTGGTCGAATCAGCTCTTTAGGAACAGAAAAGGTAAGAATCTGGCCTTTAACTCAGGAATTAAATCCACAATCAGCATTTAATTATTTCTATATTTGCAAGGGAAACATGCCATTTTCTCATGTTCAGTGTACCTGGACATGTTTTTTGAGTGCCCTCTTGATGGCTTTGTTAACAGGCCAGTCGAAAGGCTTTGTTAACAGGCCAATCAAAAGGTGCTGTTCATGCTAATCGAAGGACATGGTTCACATGCCTGTCGAAGCTGCCTTGACACAATGCTAATCGAAGTGTCTTTCAGAATTCCAATCGAAATGCCTTTCAGAATGCCAATCGAAGTGCCTTTCAGAATGCCAATCGAAGGCCTTGACAGAATGCCAATCGAAGTGCCTTTCAGAATGCCAATCGAAGGCCTTGACATAATGCCAATCGAAGTGCTTTGTCCATGCCAATCGAAGTGCTTTGTCCATGCCAATTGAAGTGCTCCTTCAGAATGCCAATCGAAAGGTACTTAAAGCACCACTCAAAAATTTTCTTTTTCCTTAGGCAAGGGTTTCTAGTCAACCATGCAGGGGGAAGACTTTGGAAAATATGAGAGGGTAAATTTTGGGGTACAACAGTTGCCCCTGTTCAATTTTCTTAAACCTGAGGATGTAGATTAGCTTGCGTGCCTTTCGTGATCCGAAGGTGGAAGATAATTGAACACTAGAGTGCCCAGAAATTTGCACTCGCATGGTGCAGTATCAGCATTGTGATGTCGGGAATGGGCTTACAGATGCAATTTGGAGAGATGATGGATACTTGTTGGAGATGGGCTTAAAGATGCCATCCAGAAATGATTGTTGGACTGTATTTGAATGAGTGACAGAATTACATCCGAATCTGGATCGTATCTGGACTGTATTTGAAGGTCTCTGATTGCCTGTCATTATCTAGAAGAAATAAATCTAACCAGAGAAGGTCTTTTCTGATAATGATGTGTGATGAAGGAATCTGAGACGATTGCTACTCCAAACAGATGATGAAGGAATCTGAGACGATTACTACCTCAGTAGGATGATGAAGGAATCTTGGGATGACTTCTACCTCAGCAGGATGATGAAGGAATATTGGATGACTTCTACCTCAGCAGGATGATGAAGGAATCTTGGATGATTACTACCTCAGCAGGATGATGAAGGAATCTTGGACGATTACTACCTCAGCAGGATGGTGAAGGAATCTTGGACGATTACTACCTCAGCGGGATGATGAAGGAATCTCGGACGATTACTACCTCAGCAGGATGGTGAAGGAATCTTGGACGATTACTACCTCAGCAGGATGATGAAGGAATCTTGGACGATTACTACCTCAGCAGGATGATGAAGGAATCTTGGACGATTACTACCTCAGCAGGATGATGAAGGAATCTTGGATGACTTCTACCTTAGCAGGATGATGAAGGAATCTTGAACAATTACTACCTCAGCAGGATGATGAAGGAATCTTGGACGATTACTACCTCAACGGGATGGTGAAGGAATCTTGGACGATTACTACCTCAGCAGGATGATGAAGGAATCTTGGACGATTACTACCTCAACAGGATGGTGAAGGAACCTTGGATGACTTCTACCTCAACGGGATGGTGAAGGAACCTTGGATGACTTCTACCTCAACGGGATGCTGAAGGAACCTTGGATGACTTCTACCTTCGATTTGGGCACTTCCTGGATGTAGCCACTTTTGATTTGGGATTTCTGGGCGTGGAGATGTTTGCGGAATGGTTGCTTTGGCCTGGATTACTTATGAAAATGCTGATGACTTTTGGCAGCGTAACTCCAATGTTTTTTGTTCTCCTGTTGTGTGTTTTTTCGTGTTCTGGATATGTATGTTGGCCTCTGTATTTATATGGGTGTGGGGGTGCAGTAACGGCAAGAGACAACCCATTAAACAGACCATTAAAGTCATGAGACAAGAATCAGACACATTAAATAATTTCCTTTTTTGAAATATTCATGTCTCTTGAATGAACCTGAACACTTTTGAATTTCGAATGCCTTCAGGCCCTGCTCTTCGATTGGTCCTAAGTTGCCTCCTTCGAATGGACTTCTTATGTACCTTTCGAATGGGCCTTCTGAATGCTTCTTCGAATGGTCTTGAGTTGCACAGAATCACTCTGGTCGAATCAGCTCTTTAGGAACAGAAAAGGCAAGAATCTGGCCTTTAACTCAGGAATTAAATCCACAATCAGCATTTAATTATTTCTATATTTGCAAGGGAAACATGCCATTTTCTCATGTTCAGTGTACCTGGACATGTTTTTTGAGTGCCCTCTTGATGGCTTTGTTAATAGGCCAGTCGAAAGGCTTTGTTAACAGGCCAATCAAAAGGTGTTGTTCATGCTAATCGAAGGACATGGCTCACATGCCTGTCGAAGCTGCCTTGACACAATGCTAATCGAAGTGTCTTTCAGAATGCCAATCGAAATGCCTTTCAGAATGCCAATCGAAGTGCCTTTCAGAATGCCAATCGAAGGCCTTGACAGAATGCCAATCGAAGTGCCTTTCAGAATGCCAATCGAAGGCCTTGACATAATGCCAATCGAAGTGCTTTGTCCATGCCAATCGAAGTGCTTTGTCCATGCCAATTGAAGTGCTCCTTCAGAATGCCAATCGAAAGGTACTTAAAGCACCACTCAAAAATTTTCTTTTTCCTTAGGCAAGGGTTTCTAGTCAACCATGCAGGGGGAAGACTTTGGAAAACATGAGAGGGAAAATTTTGGGGTACAACAGTTGCCCCTGTTCAATTTTCTTAAACCTGAGGATGTAGATTAGATTGCGTGCCTTTCGTGATCCGAAGGTGGAAGATAATTGAACACTAGAGTGCCCAGAAATTTGCACTCGCATAGTGCAGTATCAGCATTGTGATGTCGGGAATGGGCTTACAGATGCCATTTGGAGAGATGATGGATACTTGTTGGAGATGGGCTTAAAGATGCCATCCAGAAATGATTGCTGGACTGTATTTGAATGAGTGACAGAATTACATCTGAATCTGGATCGTATCTGGACTGTATTTGAAGGTCTCTGATTGCCTGTCATTAACTGGAAGATATAAATCTAACCATAGAAGGTCTTTTCTGATAATGATGTGTGATGAAGGAATCTGAGACGATTGCTACTCCAAACAGATGATGAAGGAATCTGAGACGATTACTACCTCAGTAGGATGATGAAGGAATCTTGGGATGACTTCTACCTCAGCAGGATGATGAAGGAATCTTGGACGACTTCTACCTCAGCAGGATGATGAAGGAATCTTTGATGACTACTACCTCAGCAGGATGATGAAGGAATCTTGGACGATTACTACCTCAGCAGGATGGTGAAGGAATCTTGGATGATTACTACCTCAGCGGGATGATGAAGGAATCTCGGACGATTACTACCTCAGCAGGATGGTGAAGGAATCTTGGATGATTACTACCTCAGCAGGATGATGAAGGAATCTTGGACGATTGCTACCTCAGCAGGATGATGAAGGAATCTTGGACGATTACTACCTCAGCAGGATGATGAAGGAATCTTGGATGACTTCTACCTTAGCAGGATGATGAAGGAATCTTGAACAATTACTACCTCAGCAGGATGATGAAGGAATCTTGGACGATTACTACCTCAACGGGATGGTGAAGGAATCTTGGACGATTACTACCTCAGCAGGATGATGAAGGAATCTTGGACGATTACTACCTCAACAGGATGGTGAAGGAACCTTGGATGACTTCTACCTCAACGGGATGGTGAAGGAATCTCGGACGATTACTACCTCAGCAGGATGATGAAGGAATCTTGGATGACTTCTACCTCAACGGGATGGTGAAGGAATCTCGGACGATTACTACCTCAGCGGGATGATGAAGAAATCTTGGACAATTACTACCTCAACGGGATGGTGAAGGAACCTTGGATGACTTCTACCTCAACGGGATGGTGAAGGAATCTCGGACGATTACTACCTCAGCGGGATGATGAAGGAATCTTGGACTATTACTACCTCAACAGGATGATGAAGGAATCTTGGATGACTTCTACCTCAACGGGATGGTAAGGAATCTCGGACGATTACTACCTCAGCGGGATGATGAAGGAATCTTGGACGATTACTACCTCAACGGGATGGTGAAGGAACCTTGGATGACTTCTACCTCAACGGGATGGTGAAGGAATCTCGGACGATTACTACCTCAGCGGGATGATGAAGGAATCTTGGACGATTACTACCTCAACGGGATGATGAAGGAATCTTGGATGACTTCTACCTCAACGGGATGGTGAAGAAATCTCAGACGATTACTACCTCAGCGGGATGATGAAGGAATCTTGGACGATTACTACCTCAACGGGATGGTGAAGGAACCTTGGATGACTTCTACCTCAACGGGATGGTGAAGGAATCTCAGACGATTACTACCTCAGCGGGATGATGAAGGAATCTTGGACGATTACTACCTCAACGGGATGGTGAAGGAACCTTGGACGATTACTACCTCAACGGGATGATGAAGGAATCTTGGATGATTACTACCTCAAAAGGAAATGAAGGAATCTTTGACGACTGCTACTCCAAAAGGTAATGAATTTTATCTGTCGATCGATATTTCCTGAAAAGGTAAAGAGTGAGTTGTATGCAATGTCATGATGTATGCATTGTGTAATGATGTTCTCAAAATAAATGAGATTCATGTTATATGTATTTTGTATGCATATGCTATGAATGTTATTGAAATGTAATTTTGTCTTGGAGAATAAATTCTTGACAAGTGTTGGGGAGTTATTAAATCCTGGACTGCTGTTGAAGAGTAGGTATGTCTTCAAACTTTGCTTAGAATGTTTCCACTGAGGATCCTTGTTTTGTTGAGGAGAACTCCGTTGGGGAAAGTTGTGAACTCTGTGGAGAGTATTGATTCATTCTTGGGGAACAAGTTCAGGAGTCTCGGTTGTCCATTGCTCTACTGGGGAGTCAAAGTTAAACTGACATCTGGTTGGGTCCAGGTTTCACAGTAACTTACTGGGGATTGTAGAGTAGTCTACTGGGGAAGAGGAGTTGTGGTCCCTTGATTTGTAGTAGTCGGAGAGGCAAACTCAAGCTGGGGAATCCTGGCGCTGTTGGGGAAATAAACCTTGTCGTCAATCCGCTAGGGAGGTGACATCTTCGTGTTAGAACATAGTTTGATTCTACAACCCTTAGTTAGAGTTTTGATGATAACAAAATACAAGATTAAATGAATTATGAGATTTATATAAGACATATGTGCTACTCAAAATTATGCTGTGTATTCGCAGGAAACTCTGATGGAGTCAGCATCAGAATATCAGAATATCAATATCAGCATCAGCATCAGAAGATCAAAGCATGTGCTTACGCTGAAGCCTGATGAACAGGATCTGCGCTTGACATACTCTGATTCTGATCAAGATCCTAACTATGTCATCAACACTCAGAAACGCCAGAATAAGCTAAAGCCAAGGACACTCTGATCAGCATTAGCAGAACATTCTGAAGTGTCAACGTTACTGCATTCAAGGCAGATTAATTACCAACGGCTTTATTCCAAGACAAAGATCTTCTCAAAATGGAAAGAATGTTATGAGCATTGAAATGGAATTATGGACTGCAATGTATCTATTCCAAGAAGTATTTAAACAAATCAGTGAGAAAGGAAATGGCTAATACTATATAATTCTCCTACACGCATAAGCCAATTATCTTCGTCCTCACTTATTTCAGTTTGCTAAAGCTCTCAACTGCTTACTCTATAGTTCTAACATTCTAGTTTCATATAAGCTTCATTTGTGTAATATCATAGTCGTGATATATAGTTTTTCTAGAAACATCAAACACACATATTTGTTCATTTGTCTGTAAAAGAATTTCCTTGAGAAATCGGTCTGTGGTTAGACTCAAGAAGGCTTTAGTAGTTGTTAAAGCAGTTTTGTATTTAGTTGAATATAGTGGATTAAGACCTCGTTGGAGAGAGGCGAAATCACCTTGACGGGTGGACTGGAGTAGTTTGAGATCAAACGAACCAGGATAAAAATAACGTGTTGTCTGCAATTAATTTCAAGTTTTAACAATTCAACCCCCTTCTTGTGTTTTTCACTTCTTCAATTGGCATTAGAGCGCCTGGTTCTGAGTTCATAACACTTAACCGTGTCAGTACAAGATCCAACGTTGAAAAACACTATGGCAGGAACACATCACAACATCGGCAATGACAACAACGAAGAAAGAGACAGATTCAGTGGCAAACCTCCAGTCTTTGATGGAGAGAACTTTGATTACTGGAAAGACAGAATTGAAAGCTTCTTTCTAGCCCATGATGCTGATCTGTGGGATATGGTGACAGATGGATACATGCACCCAGTGAATGCAAATGGTCAGAAGATTGACAGGAAAGCAATGTCTGATCAACAAAAGCGTGATTTCAAAAACCATCACAAGGCCAGAATAATTCTTCTCAGTGCTATCTCTTACTCTGAATATGAAAAGATATCAAACAGAGACACTGCAAAGAATATGTTTAATTCTATGAGAATGACGCATGAAGTCAACCTTCAAGTTAAAGAAACTAAAGCTCTTGCGCTCATTCAGAAGTATGAGGCATTCAAGATGGAAGAAAGTGAATCTATTGAAACAATGTTCTCCAGATTTCAGATTCTGGTTGCTGGTCTCAAAGTTCTGGACAAAGGGTATTCTACTGCTGATCATGTCAAGAAGATCATCAGAAGCTTGCCAAAACAGTGGAGGCCAATGGTCACAGCGCTGAAGCTAGCTAAGGATCTCAACACAATCTCTCTGGAGGAACTTTTCAGCTCCCTCAGAAGTCACGAGATAGAGCTAGAAGCTGATGAACCTCAAAAGCAAGGTAAGCCATTAGCGTTAAAATCTAACAGAAAATCGGACTCCAAGGTTTTGCAGGCTGTTGAAGAAACCTCTGATGGGTCCTCATCAGAAGAAGATGAACTGTCTCTCCTCTCCAGAAGGGTGAACCAACTGTGGAAGCAGAGGCAAAGAAAGTTCAGGAATCCCAGAAGATCTGAGAACCAGAACGAATCCTCCTCCAGATATAGAAGGTCAGAATCCTCCTCTGTAAACAGAAGATCTGAAGGCTCTTCAGGAAGCAGAAAGCCAAACAACAAGGACATCATCTGCTATGAATGTAACGAGCAAGGACACTACAAGAGTGATTGCCCAAAGCTTCAGAAGGAAAAGCCCAGAAGAAAGTTTGGCAAGGAAAAGAAGAAAAGTCTCATGGCCATATGGGATGACTCTGACACATCTGAAGTTGACTCAGAATCAGATGATGAGAGAGCAAACATAGCTCTCATGGCAAACATATCAGAAGACAGTGAAGCTTCTGAATCAGACTCTGAATCAGATACAGAAGAGGTATTTCCTGACTTTGCTATTAATTTTACTAAGGCTGAACTAGCTGAAAGCCTTAATGAGATTCTGGAACAATATCAGCAGATCAGAGTCAAATTCAGAAACCTGAAAAGGGATCTTGCTTCTGACTCTGATAAAACTGAGAGTCTCAAATTGGAAAATTCTGAGTTGAAAAATAAAATTTTAAAATTAGAAAATCTTTTACAAAACTCTCAGAAGGAAACAATTTATGAAACTCCCAGCAGTGCTGATGAGATCATCAAGTAGTATGATCACAGCTTTCAGAAGTTTCTTGCTAAAAGCATAAATAGAAGCAAAATGGCTTCAATGATCTATGGAGTTAGCAGAAATGGCAGAAAGGGAATAGGATACCAAGGTAAGGTACCTACACCAAAGAATGCCATGGATTTAGTTATTAAACGAACTCCACTTAATTCACACTTTGTATATGGGCACACACATGACATCAAATATACTAGTAGTAATTATTCTGTCAAACCAAAATTCAACCAGAGTTTTGGTAAAACTAACAAATCAGGACCCAAGAAAATATGGGTACCTAAGGATAAAATAATACATGTTGCAGATATCTTTAGCAGCAAAGCAGAAACACCAGTCATGGTACCTGGACTCTGGCTGCTCACGACACATGACGGGAAGAAGGCATATGTTCCAAAGCCTGGAACTTAAGCCTAGAGGCCACGTAGGCTTTGGAGGCAATCAGAGGGGAAAGATCATTGGCTCTGGAACAGTAGGTAACGGAAATCTTCCCTCTATAAGTAATGTTTTATTAGTAGATAGATTAATGCATAACCTGTTATCCATAAGTCAATTAAGTGATAACGGTTATGATATAATCTTCAATCAAAATTCATGTAAAGCTGTTAGTCAGAAAGATGGGACTATCCTATTTAATGGAAAGAGGAGAAACAACATTTACAAAATCAAACTTTCTGAACTGAAAATTCAGAATGTAAAGTGTCTTTTGTCTGTTAACAACGAGCAATGGATCTGGCACAGAATATTGGGGCATGTTAGTATGAGAAGAATATCTCAGATTAACAAACTCAATCTGGTCAGAGGACTTCCTAACCTGAAGTTCAATTCAGATGCTCTGTGTGAAGCATGTCAGAAAGGAAAGTTTGCAAAACCAGCTTTCAAATCTAAAAACGTTGTTTCCACCTCTAATCCATTAGAACTTCTGCACATTGACTTATTTGGACCAGTTAAAACTGCTTCAGTCAGTGGCAAGAAGTATGGGTTAGTAATCATAGATGACTATAACAGATGGACATGGGTAAAGTTCTTAAGACACAAGGACGAGTCACACTCTGTGTTTGTCACCTTCTATAACCAAGTTCAGAATGAAAAGGATCTTAGAATCGTCAAAGTCAGAAGTGATCATGGTGGAGAGTTTGAAAACAAAGATTTTGAATCATTTTTTAATGACAAAGGCATTCTGCATGATTTCTCTTGTCCTAGAACTCCCCAGCAAAATGGAGTTGTAGAACGAAAGAACAGAACATTGCAAGAAATGGCCAGAACCATGATCAACGAGACTAACGTTGCTAAGATCTTCTGGGCAGAGGCGATAAACACAGCGTGCTACATTCAGAATAGAATCTCCATAAGACCTATTCTGGAAAAGACTCCATATGAATTGTGGAAGAACAGAAAGCCCAACATTTCATATTTTCATCCATTTGGATGTACTTGCTTTATTTTGAATACAAAAAATTATTTGAACAAGTTTGACTTTAAAGCACAGAAGTGTATTATGTTAGGATACTCTGAACGCTCAAGAGGGTATAGAGTATACAATACAGAAACACAGATTGTGGAAGAATCAATCAGTGTTCGTTTTGATGATAAGCTTGACTCTCAAAAGTCAAAGCAGAATGAAGTATTTGCAGGTATGGAAGTTGAATTCACAGGTACTGAAGACAAGTCATCAGAAGCTCTTAACAGAGACACTCCCTCAACATTAGAAAGAGGCACTGCAAGCAATCCAGCATCTTCTGTAGATCAACCTCAGAAAAGACCATCCAGAAGCAGCATGGATCACCCAGAAGAAACAATCTTAGGAAGAAAGGAAGATCCAATCAGAACAAGAGCCAGCTTCAGAAACTCTGAAGAATCCCTCATGGGACTTGTCTCTCTGATTGAACCATCTTCAATTGATGAAGCACTTCTGGACAATGACTGGATTCTAGCAATGCAAGAGGAGATGAATCAATTCACAAGGAATGGCGTATGGGATCTGGTTCCTAAACCAAAAGGATTCAACGTCATTGGAACAAAATGGGTATTCAGAAACAAACTGAATGAACAAGGTGAAGTCATCAGAAACAAGGCACGATTGGTAGCACAAGGTTATAGTCAGCAAGAGGGGATAGACTATACATAAACCTTTTCTCCAGTCGCCAGGTTAGAATCTATCAGACTTTTAATTTCTTTTGCTGTATATAAAGGCATCACTCTGTATCAGATGGATGTCAAGAGTGCATTCTTAAATGGCTATATAGAAGAAGAGGTATATGTGCACCAACCCCCTGGGTTTGAAAGTTCAAAAAATCCAGAATATGTTTTCAAACTAAAGAAGTCACTGTATGGTCTGAAACAAGCTCCCAGAGCTTGGTATGAACGACTAAGTAACTTCCTGTTAGAAAAGGAATTCACCAGAGGGAAAGTGGACACAACCTTATTCTGTAAAACAGTTAAGAATGACATTCTAGTCTGCCAGATTTATGTTGATGATATAATATTTGGATCTACTAATCCCTCTCTGGGAAGAAAATTTGCTAAGTGTATGCAGGCAGAATTTGAGATGAGCCTAATGGGGGAACTGAAATTCTTTTTGGGCATTCAGATCAATCAAACCCCAGAAGGAACTTACATTCATCAGAGCAAATATGTCAGAGAACTTCTGAAGAAATTTGATCTCTCAGAATGTAAGCCATCAAAGATTCCAATGCATCCCACGTGCATTCTGGAAAGAGAAGAGGTAAGCAAAAAGGTAGAACAGAAGGTCTACAGAGGTATGATTGGTTCTCTTCTTTATCTGACAACCTCAAGGCCTGATATTTTATTCAGTGTATGCATTTGTGCAAGATTTCAATCAGATCCTAGAGAATCTCACTTAACAGTTGTTAAGCGAATTTTCAAGTATCTGAAAGGTACTACTAATCTGGGTCTGTTTTTATAGAAAATCTAGTGATTACAGCTTAGTAGGTTACTGTGATGCTGACTTTGCTGGAGACAGAGCTGAACGTAAAATCACTTCTGGAAGCTGCCAGTTTCTGGGAGAAAATCTGATCTCGTGGTCCAACAAAAGACAATCCACCATTGCTCTATCAACAGTAGAAGCTGAATACATAGCAGCAGCTGGATGCAGCACACAAATGCTCTGGCTGAAAAGTCAACTTGAGGACTTCCAGATTTATGAGAGTAACATTCCTATACTCTGTGACAACACCTCTACTATTTGCTTAAGTAGAAATCCAATTTTGCATTCTAGGGCTAAGCATATAGAAATAAAACATAATTTTATTAGGGACTATATTCAGAAAGGAATCTTAAACTTCAAATTTATTGATACAGACCATCAATGGGCTGATATCTTTACAAAACCACGTTCTGAAGATAGGTTCAACGTCATTCTGAAACATCTCAGGATGAAGCTCTGTCCAGAATAAAACTATTTTAATTTTATATATTAACCTTCAGAATCATGTTTATTTCTCTGTGAACTTAGAATCAATCCTCTTTCAGAACTTTTAGAAATGCAGATTGTATCAGAATCTATCCATGAAGCTCTGAGCTCTTCAGTTCAAGGATAGAAGTGATGTTCACTCAAAGCAAACAAGTGTCATCCAGTCATCAGCTGTTTCCTGAGGCTGAACACGCGTTCACGCTTCTGAAAAGGCAAAGCGCTGATTGGATGCATTGAGACACATGTCACTGGTAACCGTTTAAGTATCTTTCTGAAATCCCCTAAAATCAGCCATCATTAAATGCTATTAATTATGATTTATTTCTCTCTCTTAACCGTTTATGTTTTCAAAAACTTTTTCGAAATCTATTTAAACACCATTCACACCATTCACAACTTTTACCCTAACTTTCGTTTTCAATCAATATTTCTGATTTCTGTGTTTGTGTTCTTCTTTCTCAAGAAACCCCTTAAAGCCTTTTCAAAAAATCCTCGTGTGAACATGGCTTCTAGAAGCAATCTCTCTTCAGGTTCCCAGAAAGATGCATCAGCTGAGCAATATGAAGTTCCTCTCAGAACGCTACTCACTCCTGTCAAGAACCTTGAAGTTCTGTCAGAGATTATAGTGGATTTCAACAGTTTTAAGGAAAATGGTTTTGATTTATCAGAAGAGATTCATGCTCAAGGATGGGAGAAATACTTTGACAGGTTGGTGGGTCCAACTTTTCCTATTTTGGTTAAGGAATTTTGGATTCACGCGTCTTCCTCAAATCACCAAGTCACTTCTTACATCATGGGGAAGAAGATTGTGATTACTGAAGACCTAATTGCAAGATTCATTGGGTACAATGGTGGTGGTATTCGATGTATAGACATGGCAGAAAGATGCTTAGATGTTGCTGTTATAGCAAGGGAAATTTTCACGCTGGGGCTTCCCTCCAGCAAGATAAGGAATTTGAGAGATAAGCACAGAATTTGGGCAAAGATTATTCTGGGATGTTTCAATCACAGGAAGCCTACCAGCTCTCCTGATTACATAAACATAGATCAACAGTTTCTGATCTATTTTATTTCTCAGAGGGTAAAGATTAATCTAGCTCATCTTCTGTTCAACCATCTGAAAACAAGCGTCAAGGAGACAAGAGAAGATGAACGCACTAAAAGGGATTGGATACCCTTGGGCAGATTGATATCAGATATTCTGACTAAGAATAGGCTGATTGAACACTTGACAGAGGCACAAGAGATCAGCACCCTGGAACCTTATGCTGGTAAGCAGCTGAATGCCAAGAATCTGAAGAAGATGAAGCTGATAGAGAATATTAAGGAGGAGCCCATCATCACTCTTTTTGCTGAAATCTCCAACAGAAGAGTCCCTCTGGACGACTTCCCTATGTTCTCAGAGATTGACTCCAAGCCTCAAATTATTCTGAGATATTTGGATGTTTGTAAAGCTGATGGAACAACACCCAATCTAAATATTCAAGATCTTCAGTAGAAGGCACCAGAGGTTGTTCTGAAGAAGACTAAGAAGAGAAAAGCTGCTCCAGAAGGATCATCACAACAGACTCCAAAGAAAAGAGGTAATCCTGTTTCTGTATCTGTTTTAAATTCAACTGCTGTTTCCACATCTATTCCTACTCCCATTCCAACTCCAGCTGATATCCCAACACCACAAACCTTTGAAGATTTTGACCCTTCTGAGTCATTAACTCTCAGAAGATCCCGCTCCAAACCACAAAATCCAAACACTGCAACCATACCAGAACCAGAACTTGCACAAGTTCTTTCTGATATAGAACAACACTCTTCCGCTCCCGAAACAGACAATCCAAATTCACAACCAGAAATTCCCATTTCTCCACAACCTGACATTCCACTTTCACCAATACCAGAAACTCCACTCTCTCCCATACCAGAACCAGAAATTCAACAACCTTACTCTCCTCAACCAGAAAGTAATCCACCATCTCCTCCACATGCACAATCACCACATCCTGAGACTCAAAACTCTAAGGCTCAAACCTCTGAGTCTCCTGAACCACAACCCTTGGCCATTCAATTGCCTTGTGGTACCACTGTTAATATGTCTCAACTTCCCTCTTCACCAGAAACAACTCCACCTAATACCCCACATAGTTCAATCGTTATTTCTGACTCTTCCACTCCCTCACCTAAGAAAACTACAGAAAACCACAGCAAGACTGTCATTGATCTTACAATCCTTGAACGCCTTGCTGCAATAAACCAGAAAACTGCCATCCCTAAACTGAAACAACCAGATGTTGGTCCCAACATTTTGAACTTTGAATCAGATATGCAGAAGTGGATCACTTCTTTGAAACAAGCAAGTCTGGAAGTTGTTGATCCTGCTGTATCAGATCTCCTCTGGACTCAATTCAGAAGATGGGTATGCGCTGAAACCTTCAAGCTGCAAGACCAGAGCTATGGACAGGCTCAACAGAACTTCAGCAATCTGCTGAAGGAAATGGAAGGTCCAGTTCTGAGCAAGCTGCTGAAGGAAGAAGTTCTCCATCTGGACAGTGAGCCTTGGTCTGAAAAGCGTCCAGCATCTACAGATCAACCTGCAGAAGAATAGGTTATTCAAGCTGAAGACTTGGGTCAAGCAGAAGAAACTACAGAAAGCTCTGAGAAGCAGCCTGTATCTGAAGATTCTCAAGCTTCCTCTCTTGACAGGCAGGCCCTGGAAGATTTGAAGAGATCAGATATGCTGATGAATGAAAGGATGGACAAGCAGGATATCAAGATTGATTCTATAACAAACATGGTATCTAAGCAACAGGAAACCAGCGAGCAAATCAAGAGCATGTTGGAAGCTCTGTTCACACGACTTCCTCCTTCTTCTTAGATTTTTCTTATGTTTTCCTTGTTTTCTTTACATGTTTGTCTGTAATATTTTTACTTGTTCTTTACATGCTTCTGTTTTAATACAAACGTGTTTTCACTCTGCTCATTTTAACTCTGATTATATATGCTTTTTGATCGCTGACAAAAAGGGGGAGAAAGAATGATATTTTTCAATAACGGATTACTGAGACATAAGTCTCAAACATTCTAACATCCTTATATATTTGAGATTCTGAAAAGCTTACAGGTACAAGAATCTGATAAAGTAAAATTCTGATGCTCCAAGAAAGTTCAGTAAAGTTCTGATGCTCAAGGTCTCAAGGAATCAAAGGGAAATAATCAACTCAGGGGGAGTTTTTCTCATCATTACTCTGATACTTTTTATTCCTTAACCTCTTAGCTCTTATACTTGTTACTCATTATCTGATTATCTCTGATACTGTTTCCTCTTTATCCTTAAACTCTGATACTTTAATCATTTTATTTTAATTGAAAAAATCTGGTTTTTGTCATCATAAAAAAGGGGGAGATTGTTAGAACATAGTTTGATTCTACAACCCTCAGTTAGAGTTTTGATGATAACAAAATACAAGATTAAATGAATTATGAGATTTATATAAGACATATGTGCTACTCAAAATTATGTTGTGTATTCGCAGGAAACTCTGATGGAGTCAGCATCAGAATATCAGAATATCAATATCAGCATCAGCATCAGCATCAGAAGATCAAAGCACGTGCTTACGCTGAAGCCTAATGAACAGGATCTGCGCTTGACATACTCTGATTCTGATCAAGATCCTAACTATGTCATCAACACTCAGAAACGCCAAAATAAGCTAAAGCCAAGGACACTCTGATCAGCATTAGCAGAACATTCTGAAGTGTCAACGTTACTGCATTCAAGGCAGATTAATTACCAACGACTTTATTCCAAGACAAAGATCTTCTCAAAAGGGAAAGAATGTTATGAGCATTGAAATGGAATTATGGACTGCAACGTATCTATTCCAAGAAGTATTTAAACAAATCAGTGAGAAAGGAAATGGCTAATACTCTACAATTCTCCTACACGCATAAGCCAATTATCTTCGTCCTCACTTATTTCAGTTTGCTAAAGCTCTCAACTGCTTACTATATAGTTCTAGCATTCTAGTTTCATATAAGCTTCATTTGTGTAATATCACAGTCGTGATATATAGTTTTTCTAGAAACATCAAACACACATATTTGTTCATTTGTCTGTAAAAGAATTTCCTTGAGAAATCGGTCTGTGGTTAGACTCAAGAAGGCTTTAGTAGTTGTTAAAGCAGTTTTGTATTCAGTTGAATATAGTGGATTAAGACCTCGTTGGAGAGAGGCGAAATCACCTTGACGGGTGGACTGGAGTAGTTTGAGATTAAACGAACTAGGATAAAAATAACGTGTTTTCTGCAATTGATTTCAAGTTTTAATAATTCAACCCCCCTTCTTGTGTTTTTCACTTCTTCACTTCGTTGGGGAAATCCTCGAGGATTCTTGAGGTTGATTCAGCTGGGGAAAGGTTTTTAGAGATTAAACCTTTGTTGGGAGTTATCCTATGAGGAGGATTTTGGGGAGATCTGTCATTGCTCCTAGTAGCAAGTGTTTGTGACATTTCCAGAAAAATGTTTGATTGTACGTAACCCTTCACTGAGATTGATGTTCAATGCCCCAAGTGACGGAGATGGAGACTTGCCCCTGGTTACTCTGTACTTCTTCAGAGTTTTCTTGAAATCTTGACTGGACTGCCCCAGGTGTGCTGGATAATGACATGTCAAGTCCCCTAGTTGATAGGAGATTTGTCAATGGAAGTGTCATCCTTTTTGAAGTGATTTTGTTCACTGAGAGGGCTTTCGTTCATCGAATATTCGTGGTGTGAATTTCTCCGCTGTCAAACAAATAGCCAAATGCAAACAGTGATATTCAAATAATGCAAAGTTTATGCTTGTCTTGAAGTTTTGAAAAATGCATTTTTTAGCAGAAAACTTTTTATAAGACAAATTCAACACAAGATTTAGGGCAAAGCCTTACAGGAATCAGGATACCTTTTGTAACGGTATGCTTTTGAACTAACCCATGCTCCAGTTAGGACTTTTGAAGGGTTGTAACGTGGCTTGGTTCACGGTTTAAGAAATAAAGGATAAAGGCTCAAAGTATATTTGTACCCACCCGCTCTTCGTGATGTTCTTCAATCCTAAACTCAGTTAATTGCGCATTTGAACTCCAAATGAGTCTGGAACGACGTTTTTGGTGATGGTTCACACAAGTTGAATTTGTTGGAAGGCAGTCATTTTTGCAACATTTTTCATGTTGTTGAGGATTTGTAATGACCTCGTTCTTTTGATTTGTTATCCCTAACTTTTGTCTGATTGTTCCTGTTTTCGAGATTACAGTCAGCGGGATGCCCCAGCTTTCTTAAGCCTCCTTTATAGGTTTTGGCTCAGTGGGCTTTTCTTTTTTGAGAGATTGACTGCCTATGAGATAAGGAACCACCACTGTCTTTTGATTCCAGAGGAATGCTTTTGATGTCGTTCGTTGTATTATGAACTGAGAGTTTTGCGACTTCAATGCACATCTTTTGAATTAACTGAGAGACTACCCTACCCCAGGTTTAAGTTAAAGGTTTCAATTTGTGTTTAAAACAGAAAACTCCTACTTCTTTGGCTCGAAGGGGTTGACTAGGGATTATCTTCCTTATAACTCCAGTGTTTAGGATTTAAAAGAAATGCCTGTACATCGTCAGCAAGGTCTGTCCAAAAGCATACTGTATGAGATTATGGCATTGTTTCGTCATCCTCCCTCTAAAGGCTTGTAACTTTTAGCAAGAGTTGAATGTCATAAAGTGAGTAAAAAGCATAGTTTAAATGTAATGAAAGGATGAATTCAAGACAAACATATGCAATGCATTAATGAAACAGAGTTTGACATTAATAGATAATGTTTGAATAACAAAGAGATTACAACTTGAAAATTCAAATGAACAAAAGTCTTCTCGTCTCAGTACTTGTCACTTCAAATGGTGAACTTTGGAGGGATGGTAGAAGAACTCAGCCTGACCATCTTGTGTGAATTCCAATGCTTCTTCATCAATCAGGTCTTGAATTTTGTTTCTCAACGCTCAACAGATGTTAGTATCATGCCCCGGGCTGTTGGAGTGATATGCACACCTTGCATCAGGATTGTACTTTGGGGAGGATGTGTTGGGATTCTTAGTAGGGTCCCTTAACGTCACCAGATTCAATCTTAACAGGTGTTGTAAAGCTTGAGACAATGGCATGTTGAGCTTGGTAAATTGCCTTCTGGGCATGTTTGGCTTACTCTGATCAAACCAATGTTCTTGGCAAGGTCTTTGTTGGACCTGTGAGGTAGTAACAACTTGGAGAGGTCCATTCTTTACCAAACCAAACCCCTGTCTTCTTGGAGGCTGATCAATGACTTGGTCCCCGACTTTGACTGTTTGCTTCATGTTGTTGTATCTGTCTTGATGAAGCTGGCTGATAACAGTTCTCAACTCTTCTTGTTCCCGAGCTAAGCCTTGGATAAGAGCCATCTGCCCCAACATATGGGTTCTCATTGCATCTACCTCGGCTTGCAGATGTTTCAGCCGTTCGTCCTTATTGTCTTCAGGACTTTTCTTGACCAAATTCCCCATGAGGAGTGTTCTCAACTCTTCCTGCCCCTTGGATGGGTTTAGGAAGATTTCCCTGAACTGAGTCTCTTGAGTATGAAGATCTTGGTTGTCTGGTTGGAAAGCCATTGCTGAAATAAACAGCGAGAACATGAGAGACTTGTACTAGAAGACCTGTTATGCACTAATATGTATGATATATGTATGCAATGTTTTCAAGGATCTCGCGGGGTAAACAAGAAACTTGTTAGAATTTGATTGAAGAAACTTCATGTTGCTGAGAGTCCTTCTTCAAGAGTCAAGCTCACCATATCGAGTGAGTCATAGCCCCTGACTCAAGTTATCATGCTTGGATTTCTAGACAACCTTGGCTAGAGGAAAATAAATCCCCTTTGCCCCTTGCTAGCCATTTGATTTACCATAACCTGCATCACAGACCCTTGAGATCCTTGAAATGGTTAAAGAAGTGTTAAGGCATGATGTTATGATGTGTATCCTATGCGTTTAAGCAAAAGTGTGAGGTGATGTAAGTAAGCCATGCAATAAATCCAAATTGTTGGATAAGGACTGTAAACAAAACCTGCAAGGAACTCATGTTGTCAGATAACAAGAATGTGCAAGTAGTTCAAGTTTGAAGGCACACAAGTCACACAAAAGAGCCCTTAGATTTCAGGCTTGCATGAGGTTTCATATGTAAGTACCCTCTTGAGTTTAGTTGGCTCAAAACCTGTCCTATAAATAGTAACCGGGTTCTAAGGAGCTCAATATCACTGGATTATTTTCTATGTTCATTGTTTTAGTTTATCCACTTACTGATGACCAAAATATTCCAAGAAAACAATCCTCAATGAGTGTAGTATCGAGTATCTACCAACTTCGGACTGTACCAAAGCCGGTCATCTCACTACCCCTAAAAAAGGCCAAGATGGTCAAGTAAGGTTCTAAGGTCAATTGATGCTTCACGACACCACGCGGTGGCCCCGTACTCTCCTTGACTTAACTCAAGGGTTACCGGTACTCACCAAAGTGCCACATCAACATAGCTACTGTTTCAACCATGTCGGTATACCCCGCACAGTTCCCTCACAGTTTGTTGCTACTTACCTAAAGGGTATCCCCAGATCCGGGTTAGGATCTATAGAACTCCGATATAAGCCCACAAAAATAAAAAGCATACAAAGCAATACAATTGAAAACACAAGTGATCTAATCCTAAGGTACACCTCACTTATAGGATTCCCCAGCAGAGTCGCCAGTTCTGTGATCGGTGGGAATGAGAACTGACTGTTTTTGGAATGTTGGTTCGTGTTTGCGTTTGTTTTCGCAAAGTGTCGCGGTAAGCAAGAGTCGCCACCATCTTTTATTTTATCCAACAAGGAAAGGACAAAAGCACAGAAAAATTCCTTTTCGAGATGTTTCTCGGGTTTGGGAGGTAGATTATAGAAAGGGGAGGTATTAGCACCCTTTCTATCTGTGGTTATCCACGGGCTCTTAGGTACTTGCTCACTATGTTTTCAAAAGTTTTCTTTTCTTTGTGTTTGTGGGTTTTTGGAAAGAGTTTTATTTTTGAAGATAGTGTAAGTGCGAAAAGTTTTGTTTTTTGTTTTTAAAGGAGCAAGTACTTAAGAACCTCTACCTACTCGAAAAGGAATTAAACTGTGCAAATATCCTTTAGACAGTGCTATCCCACTATTGAGGAGTAGGTAGCACCGTCGTTGGAGTTTTCAGGTCAATTCGATTTAAGGGACGTGTGGTCACTAAAGCAATGTTAGGACGCTTTAGTGGTAATCCTAATGCCTTAGATCATTTTTCCGAGGCAACCGTTTCGAGGCAACTTTGATCTTTGGATAGGAAGGCGACCTCTAAGACTTCCTATACTTAATGACCACGTTCGAGGCAACCAAGTGAGGCGTACCCTAAGAGTGGCATGTGCGATTGTGTCAATTTTCAGTTTATATTATCTTTGTACATGTCATGGTGAGCTACTGTTGTTTTTAAATTAAGAGTTAATCTTGTCATGCATAACCTAGTTAGCATACATCTAAACAGTTAATATATATACAGGAATTTAAAGTGCGGGAATTGTAAATCCTACGCTATTACAAGGCTTCGGGGAGGGGGATTATTTACATGTCCAAAATTGGGGGAATAAAGCAGTAAAGGTGTAAAAGTCTTAGTTTAAGCTATTACAAACCAGTAGGCAATTATAATAAAATAAATGCGCGTGAATCTGAAAATAACTTCTAAAAATTCTAAGAATAAAATCTTTTTATTGTTTTATTTTATTTTGGGAAAATGATCTAAATCTACTTAATTTTAGTTTTGGAAAAAACGTTAAGATAATTAAAAGATTAATTAAAAAAATTAGTTTAATAGGAAAAACTAGCCTAATGTTTTTGTGGTTTTCTTATTTTAATGTTAATTAAAAAGATAAAAAAAATGTCAATGAAAACAAAAATAAAATACAAGGAGGACCCTTCGATCCAGGGAGAAAAAAGGAGTTTCGACCCAGGGAGGGGATGGAAGCTTCGATCCAGAGAGGGTCATGGTCCTTTCGATTGGGCCAGACAGTAGACTTCGATCCAGGGAAGAGGATTGTCTTTTGATCATGGAGGTCATGGATTTCGATCCAGGAATGAGATGCCTCCTTCGATCCAGCATGCTAATGGGTTCGATCCAGAGAAGGTGTCTCCTTCGATCTGGGATGTTATACCTGCAAAAGTATGTTAGCGAAATAAAATGCAGGGCCTGGGTATCGAACCCCAGGCCCTTCGATCCTGCGCTTGCTGGGTCTCTTCAGGCTATGTCTGCAGCAAATATTAGCAAACGATGGACATGGCCTGGGTGCCAAACCCAGGCCTCTTGATCCTGTCTAGGATATAAAATCGAAGGTAACAACCAATATGGATGTATTATGCAAATATGAGGTTGGATAGTTTACCCTTTCTTACCAGCAGATTGGACTTTTAATTTGGGCGCTTCCTGGATGTAGGCACCTTCGATCTGGGCACTTCCTGGATGTAGGCACTTTTGATTTGGGATTTCTGGGCGTGGGGATGTTTGTTGAATGGTTTCTTTGGCCTGGATTACTTATGAAAATGCTGATGACTTTTGACAGCGTAACTCCAATGTTTTCTGTTCTCCTGTTGTGTGTTTTTTCGTGTTCTGGATATGTATGTTGGCCTCTGTATTTATAGGGGTGTGGGGATGCAGTAACGGCAAGAGACAACCCATTAAACAGGCCATTAAAGCCATGAGACAAGAATCAGACACATTAAATAATTTCCTTTTTTGAAATATTCATGTCTCTTGAATGAACCTGGACACTTTTGAATTTCGAATGCCTTCAGGCCCTGCTCTTCGATTGGTCCTAAGTTGCCTCCTTCGAATGGACTTCTTATGTACCCTTCGAATGGGCCTTCTGAATGCTTCTTCGAATGGTCTTGAGTTGCACAGAATCACTCTGGTCGAATCAACTCTTTAGGATTAGAAAAGGCAAGAATCTGGCCTTTAACTCAGAAATTAAATCCATAATCAGCATTTAATTATTTCTATATTTGCAAGGGAAACATGCCATTTTCTCATGTTTAGTGTACCTGGACATGTTTTTTGAGTGCCCTCTTGATGGCTTTGTTAACAGGCCAGTCGAAAGGCTTTGTTAACAGGCCAATCAGAAGGTGTTGTTCATGCTAATCGAAGGACATGGTTCACATGCCTGTCGAAGCTGCCTTGACACAATGCTAATCAAAGTGTCTTTCAGAATGCCAATCGAAATGCCTTTCAGAATGCCAATCGAAGTGCCTTTCAGAATGCCAATCGAAGGCCTTGATAGAATGCCAATCGAAGTGCCTTTCAGAATGCCAATCGAAGGCCTTGACATAATGCCAATCGAAGTGCTTTGTCCATGCCAATTGAAGTGCTTTGTCCATGCCAATCGAAGTGCTCCTTCAGAATGCCAATCGAAAGGTACTTAAAGCACCACTCAAAAATTTTCTTTTTCCTTAGGCAAGTGTTTCTGGTCAACCATGCAGGGGGAAGACTTTGGAAAACATGAGAGGGCAAATTTTGGGGTACAACAAGAGGCATGAAGAAATAAGACTTGTACACACTTGAGGTTTAAGTTATAAGTGATTATGTAGATGTTGAATCCATGAAACCTTTGTCGAAGACATAAATTTCACACATGAGATTGGGTCATGTCAATGAAAGGGGTCTGGTCGAACTGGGGAAACAAAATCTACTTGGTGGAGACAAAGTCGAAAAGCTGAAGTTTTGTGAACCACATGCACTTGGAAAATCTTGCAACATGAAGTTTAATAAAGGAAAACAAAGAACACATGGATCCCTTTATTACATACATGATGATCTTTGGGCGCCTGCAAGGTGTCCATCACATTCAGGAGCAAGGTATTTTCTATTCATAGTTGATGACTATTCCAAAAAGTTATGGGTATTCATCTAGAAGACCAGGGATGAAACTTTTGATAATTTAAAAAGTTGGAAGACTCTAGTCTAAAATCATACTGGTAGAAAGGTCAAGAGGTTGATCACCGACAATGGCCTTGAATTTTATAATGAGGTGTTCAACAATTTTTGTGCAGCCTTTAGTATTGCATGGCACATAACTACTGCAGGTAATCCCCGACAAAATGGTTTGGCTGAAAGGTTTAATCGAACCATTTTGGAAAAATTAGATGCATGTTGGGTAGTGTTTGGTTAAAGAAGGTGTTTTGGGCAGAGGCTGTTTTGACATCAACATATCTGATAAACAGATGTCCTTCAACTGCGTTAGATATGAAGACACCTTTAGAAGTTTGGTCGGGACACCCACCAGATCTCGACAAACTTAGAGTATTTGGATGTGTATCCTATGCTCATATTAGGCAAGACAAGGTCGAACCTAGAGCTCTAATATGCATGTTCATGGAATACCCTGAATGAGTAAAAGCTTATAAGCTATAATTCATGGAGCCAGGTCATAGGAGGTGTATCACCAGTCGAGATGTAGTTTTCTATAAAGTTGAGATGGATTTCAAGAAAACTAATGACGTTGGTCAAAGTGTAGAGATATCTTAAGAAAAGTTGGAACAAGAAGAGATTCATGTTGAGGTGGAGCATGTCGATGCTGGATTGTGTATCCTAGATCAAGTCAGAGATAAAGCACAAGATTTTGAAGACACTGAGGAAGTTGCCGAAGACACTAAGGAAGTTGATGAAAATGTCGATGACTACCTGTTGGTAAGAGATAGGCCGAGAAGATTCATCAAGCCACCTCAGAGACTTGGGTATGTATATCTCATAACTTATGCCTTAATCTATGCAAGTGAGTTTCTAGATGAATAACCTATAGATTATAAGGAAGTTATGAGGAGTTTAAATAAGACTGAATGACTGAAGGCTATGGATGTTGAGATGACCACACTTGGTAACTGATCAAGAAACCTACAGGACCCAGGTAAGTCAGTTGTAAGTGGATTTTCAAAGTTAAGGAAGGAATCAAAGGAGTGACATTATCGAAAAGATACAAGGCAAGATTCACTACAAGAAAAATGATAGATTGGGACGGTTATTTTGGCTGATTACGATGGTTAAAACCGTCGCAATTTACAATCTACGACGGTAGAAGTACCGTCGCAGAATCGTGCGTCCCCAGCCTATTTCGCGACGGTTGCAAAAACTGTCACGCACAACAGATAGCGACGGTTATATACCGTCGTGAATTTGACTTTATTTTTTGTTTTTGTTGTTGTTTGCGACGGTTATATACCGTCGTGAATTTGACTTTATTTTTTGTTGTTGTTGTTTGCGACGGTTATATACTGTCGTGAATTTGACTTTAACCGTCGTAATCTGATTTATAAATTTCAAATAATATTTTTATTTAAATTATTATTTAGTAAAATAATTTTAAATATAATATTATTTTACTATTATATTTCAATTATTATTTACTTTAATATTTTTTTATTTATAGTATTTTTATTTTATTTTCTATCACTTTTCAACATTGTTTTGAAATGAGCAATCCAATTGTTTTGAAATATTTACTAACTCAGTATTATTAATTCAGTTGGGAAACCATTTGTAAAATAATGCAAGGAGACATTGCTTTTGCTATTGAAGCGTGAGATTTCCGTGAGATACCAGTACTTATTATTGGGAGAAAAGATTTATGAATTATTGCACATTGTAATATGCTTATACCACCTTATAACTTTGCTACAAGTTACCTATAACAAGTGAGATTTTCCGATTTTCAGGAACTATAACAAAAAGAGGTTAGCTCCGAAATCTCTTGATCATTTTGCAATCTTTGCAGCCATTTCTCTGACCAACTTAGCAGCTACCATAGCAGTCATTCCATCAACAGTATCGCGTTGTGGGTTGAGTTCAACGACGTCTCCAGCAACAACATCACCTTGAAGATTGTGTAGGATGTTAAGAACATCGCGGAAAGAAAGACCTCCCGGTTCAATATGAGACACTCCCGGAGCAAATTTTGTTTTCAAATACAAAAATAGTTGCATCATGCGTGAGAGAATAGAAATATCGACCTTGACAGCACTAGCAACATTTCTTCCCTGAGGCCTAAATCCACCTAAAACACTAATGGCCTGTGGTGTAAGACCAACATGCCCAATCACAGCTATTCCAGCTTCGACAATAGCTTTTGCTGCAACAATTCTTGAAGGTGAACCTCCTTCCAATTTTATGGCATCCATTCGTCCTTCTTTCAAAATCCGAACTGCCGTATCAACTGCCTGCTTGTAATCAAAACAACAACACTTAAAAACCACTTGGTATGGTTAGAAAGTTAAAACAGTTAAACAAATATACACCCCAAGATTATAAATTCCAATCAATTCCTTTCTACATTTCATTTCCAACTAACAACAATCAAACATGTCCCATTTCAAGTCATTGAAAAATACCAAGCTTAACAACCTAAAGGACCTGTGTGGGGTGGTGGAAACTGGGAAATCAAAACCCTTGCTACAGCAAAAAAAATTCTATTTTCAACACTTTCCCAACAACCAAAAACTTAACAAAGATAAAAAATTCAATCTTTAAAAAACAAAGAAACAAAAAAAAAATTATATACCTGTTTAGAACTACACTCATACGTTCCAAAAGGCAAATCCCCAACAAGAAGAGGAGTCTTAGCCCCACGAGCAACGGCACGACAATGAACAAGCATTTCATCCAAAGTAATAGGCAAAGTAGTATCATGACCATGAACAACCATGGAAGCAGAATCACCCACAAGACAGATATCAATGGCGGCCATATCGAGGTGAACAGCAGAAGGGTAATCATAAGCAGTGACCATAGTAATGGGTTGTGAGTTTTTATGTTTCTGTCGGAGTTGTGAAAGTGTGACCCTTTGGGTTTGAGGGGTTGGGCCTGAATAGACGGTGTTTTCTGGGAGGTTGCTCATGAGACGGAGGTGGGTTAGAAGAGAAGATGGTTGAGGGAGGGTGGTTGTTCGGAGGATTGATCTTATCTTTGATTTTGAATCCAAGATATGAAATAGTGGAGTCAATTGAGGTTTCTTTATGATATTTTACTTTTGCTTGTGCACGTCCTTCAGCTGTTATTGATCGAATACCAACCTGAAATGTATTAAAAAGCATTGTTTTGGCAAAAGGTTACAGTTTGTAGTTTCAACAAAATCACGGCGCCACCTTGATTTTATACTTATCAACAATAAAAGATTACCTGCAAGAGTCGCCGAACATAGTCACCCTCCATGACACGAGCAAAGGAAGAAGCATGCGAATAAATGTTCCCTTCAAATGCATCATAGTTGTCAGGATGCGCATCAATATGAAGAACATCAACTGGTCCTCCAAGCTTCTCCGAGACAGCTCTAATAACTGGAAATGATATTGAGTGATCACCACCTAAAACTAAGGGTCTTAGAGGAGCCTGAAAGAATATAAACAACACGAGGATCAAGCAAGTTCGAACAGAAAGTTATCTGCAAAATGTTATAGCATTTCACGTGATAGTGGAGTGAATGCTAAGAAACAATATATGAGGATGATAAAGGTGTACTTTTTTAATTCAAAATCATAAATTGACAAATTTACCTCTTCCATCACTAACTTGACAGATTCGCCAATGACACTCATCAATCTTTTATCATCTACGCCACAATCTCGAATTTCTTGAATAGGGACGTCACCGACATCAGTTAGCACTCGTGAGTCTTTTAAATCCTTACCTGCAAAATCAAAATAGTATTGTTACTACAAGCTTATGATTATCATATATAACTATAGGGTTGATACAAGAAGCACGACGGCACTGAAAACTGAGATTGCAGTTAAAAACCAGTATTTTCTGCGAACCACGATTGACAGCACTGAAATAGAATACTGATGAACAGACATTGTTACAGCAATCTGTGTTATTATCAAGTCATTATAGAGCACAATTTTAGCCTATATCTCTTGAATGCAAAGGTGTTTAATAAATTAAAACTTAATCTAGATTTATAGAATATTAGATAATTACACAATAGTTAAGGCAAGAAAAATAAACACAAATCAAGTATGTTAAGCTTAAGAAAGAAAAACAGCAATTTGATAACAAGCTTTCTAGAGCATCAAGGAAACTAAATTCATTAACTGATCATTAATACGAAACACTGAATAAGCATATATAAGACACAGACGCCAATCTCAGACCTGATACACAACTAAAATATGAATGAAATAAGCTGAAATGAAATAAAATGACATAATAATACTGATGATAATCCGAGTAAAATTAAATAATTACCTAAAATATGTGTGTGCACCTTTGAGGGTGCTTCTAGACTAGACAAGACCCAAAATAGAACAAAGATTTATACAAAGAACAGGCAAACCTACATAGTAGATACTAGATATCAATCCAAAGACACAGAAAGGGATCTATATATGTTAGTAGAAGAAGTCCAACTCCTGTCACTCCCTACAGATTTATTGATTAGGTAGCCAATTCTTTTTGTATATATTCATGTGCAACCAATGATACAGTGGTACAGAATTATATTATTTTTAGTTACTACTCATACAAATGTACATATACATAGTACTCCTTCGTGTCAAAAATCAATTAGGATACACAATGAAACCCATCTAGAGGGATGATTACTATATCCTTGGGGATGTCTAAGCTAACGCGGATATTTAAAATTCAACACACAATCAATACCACTAATTCAAGTCTAGAGAATGAAGATCGGGAAATAGAAACCAAACTAGAGACAGATATTCATGCAATTGTAAGGCAAAAAGATGCATTGAACACAAATCTAATCTTATTCTAATCAATTTAAAAAGTATGTCACCTCTTGACCAAAAATTGTATCGTGGTTCCAACCTTTATCACATGTCGCTTGTGAGAGTTACTCGCATACACTTCTTGCCCGTGTTTCTACAAAAACAAAAACCACATATCACCGCTACAGAACACTTATACCCCATAACTTGCAATTATTTATTTACCTAGAATAGTTGTACCATAAAATCATCTGGCATATAAATATATTTATGATCTTAATTAACTAATAAAAATCATTTGATGTCAATACTAGATAAGACACTCTTTTTACATTTATTAGAATGTTATTATAAAAAATCACCAAAGAACACAAACGCATAGTTACAAGACCTGGATTATTTACATCATTCTGTGGCCAGTTATCATCATGAGGATGCTGATCTCAAAGAGGAAGAGTAGGAGGTGTATGCAAAGAGGCAAGTCAGGTGAACTATTAATAGTAGTCTCTTGATCAACAATCTGATCTCCCCTCTGATGCTCGAGGTTCTGTTCTACTAAAGCAGCAGAAGAGGTTTCTTCTTCCATATCCCACTCCATGTTAGCATGACCTTGCCTTATACATAAGATTGTATCAATTGGTCAAGACTCTCACAGAAACTACTTCCGAGAATATTAGAGACGCGTCTCCTGCAAGATGAACAAAGCCATTTATTCTGTATACATCTTTTACTTTAAAATGATAGGTGCAGAAACTCATATCCCGTTTTTACATACCTACTGTGAAGTTTCTGGTTATCTGATACATCATCGCAACACTCAATCTTAAATCCAACACAAATCAGTTTGTGAATATTTGGCACCACATACATCACAACCCTCATGTCAACCATTGTTATCTGAAATGTTTTGAATCCTCATTGGATGAGCAACACATACATTACAATAGACAACATTGCATACTTATTTTAAGGATCACGAATATATAAATAAAATAGCATTAGCATTTGTACCATTTTTGCCAATGCATCACTTTATGTTTTGGTATGCTGGGAGTTGAATCGCTACATGACTTTTGCCAGCTAATGACGGCACAATGCCACTGCATCAAGTTAAATATAAGCGCATCATAAGTTGTGTAGTGTACCTTTGATTGGTGGAAGATGGTTTAGAAGTTGCTACCTACTTTTTCTACATCAAGAAACAAATGGAACAGTTGGTGAAATTTAACCCATTATGCCCAATGTCAATTGCTAGCATTGAAACACAATAATTATAATTGAGAATACTCATCGCCAATCACTCCTTATAATCTGCATGTAAAATAATATATAACCACCAAAACATTCCTGGGAGAAGCTCACCATTTTATACACAAACTCTGCCCTGATATCTTTCTCCGTTATAATCGCAGAAGCAAATCCAAGCACAACAACATGAATAGACTCATGTGTAAGTTTCACTACCTTTCCTTCTGGAAAAAAAAAACACAAACCCTATTAATCAATAAAACTATCCTAAAAAAATTGAACTATCACAATTTGTTAATTTTGTTAAAACAATAGACCGAAATGAAAGAATACAAGTAGCATTAACAAATGAAATTTAACAATACCTAAAAGCATATCTGGCTTGGGAGAAAAAAGCAACAGATTAAGCTTCAAATTAACACCAAAATAAGGATAAACTCCAGGAAGGATCTTGGCGCATTTGTCAAACGAGTAAACATCGTAAGCCAAAACGACGCCGTCGAAGATCTCGTCGTACCTGCAAAGAGACGCAAGAAAAACAAAATAAACATAAGAGTGACGTTGATTATGATGTTTGGCAGTGAAGACAAAACGCAAGGGCACTGCGCGAAATATAAGTTATTGGATGACGACGGTGGGACTCTGTCGTGGATGTTTTGTAATTGTAGGCGACGGTATTTTCACCGTCGTGGTCTTTGATGATTTTTAAATAATTTTTTTCAAGTAATTAATTAGATTTTTTTCATGCGGCGGTTAATATTGATGGGTGTGAAAATTTATTTTGTTGGTAATTTATTTTATTATTATTATTATTATTATTATTATTATTATTATTATTATTATTATTATTATTATTATTATTATTATTATTATTATTATTATTATTATTATTATTAATAAAAGAGAAAAAGAAGGGGAAATGAAAGAAAAAAAGTGGGAAAGTAAAAGAATAAAAAAAAGTAGCGATTATGATTGGCTAATGTAGTTACGACAGTTCACCTAATTGTCGCGGATGTGAAAAGAGGGTGGTTTTTTGGTAACTGTCGCAATTATGTTACTCATAATGCTTGAAAATCTACGACGGTTGAGCCTAACCGTCGTGACAACTGTCGCAATTCAGGAATAAGGACGGTTTTGTGGGAACTGTCGCAATTTATGTGTCGTAAATCTCTTTTTTTCTTGTAGTGATTGGTCGTAAGGGGTTTCACTCAGAAAGAAGCTGTCGACTTTAATGACGCGTTATCTCCCATTGTGAAGCACATGTCCATTCGAATGTTACTTGCCATGGTGGCATGATTCAACCTATAACTATAACAAATGGATGTGAAGACTGCTTTCTTGTATGGAGGTCTAGATGAAACAATCCTGATGAGGAAACCTGAAGGATATGTAGAAAGTAGAAAGAAATATTATGTGCGCATGTTGAATAGGTTATTATATGGTCCGAAACAATCTCCTCGATAGTGGAATATGAGATTCGACAAGTTAATGGCACACATAGGTTTCATTAGATGTCATTTCGACCATTGTTTTTACTTTAGATTTTGACCTGGAAATTCATTTTCTATTTTGTTGCTTTATGTGGATGATATTATCATAGCAAGCAACAATGTTGAGGATGCAATAAAGGTTAAGGTTGAACTCAATAATAAGTTCGACATGAAGGATATTGGAGATACATATAAGATTCTTGGGATTGACATCCGAAGAGATAAAAAGCAGTCAAAATCATGCTTATCTCAAGAAACTTACCTACGGAAGATTCTCGACAAGTTTGGTATGTTGTATTCAAAGTATGTTATGACTCTGACAAATCCTCAATTCAAGTTGAGTATAGATAAGTGTCCCAGTATCCAGGTCGAAAGAGCTTATATGAATAGTATCCCATATGCTAACATAATAGGTTTTTTTATGTATGTTATTGTTTGTACTAGACCCGACATATCATATGCAGTAAGTCTTGTCAACAGGTACATGGAGAATCCTAGAAGGGCTCACTGACAAGCATTGAAGTGGATTCTAAGGTACATAAGTGGGTTTCTTAACAAAGTCCTAATTTATGGTGGGGCCTGTGGTGAAGATAGTAAAGCAGTAATCAAAGGATATGTTGAGTATGATTATATAGGTTATATGGATTACATAAAATATATTTTTGGATATATATTCATTGTGTTTGGTACATCAATTAGTTGTAAAGAGGCACTTCAGAAGATTGTCGCCTTATCAACCACTGAAGTAAAATATATTGCCCTCAATGAAGTTGTGAAAGAAGCATTGTGGCTTGAAGGGTTTTCTAAGGAGTTAAAACTTCAAGGTCGAGTTATCAATGTTAAATGTGATAGTAAAAGTAAAATTCACCTATTAGACTACGAAGACTTATCTAGAGTGGGGTGAATAGATCCCCAAACTAAAAATCACTTTTCAAAAATTGGTATTTAAAAACTTATTTGAAAAACAATGTTGAGCGAAAGGTTTTTAGACTAGATCAAAATAGTAGTCTAAAAGAACCTAGTTATTGGAAACTCGGATATGTACAAGCCATATGGAATTAAGATAATAATAAAATCAATCAACATAAAATATCTCAATTAATAATTGAATATCAAACACAACAGTTTCCTATTTCCAATGAAATTTAAACAAAAATATAGAACATTGAACTTTGTCAAACACTTGGTGTGCGTTCAAATTTTCAGAATTTTTCCTTTGAGTTGTGTTGATATGTAAACCACTTATAATCAAAGTGATTATAATCTAATCAACACACCACTTTAAACAAACCAATTGCAGAAAAATTCTTATGAGTCAATCAATTACTTAATGCTATTTGACAAATTGATGTACGAAAATTAAAGCAAGTAAAACAATAAAATAAAAGAGACACAAGAATTTATCTACACAGTTCTCCACCTTCGTCCTCACATGTGGGTACATCTGTGCCCAATTCCAATGTGGAATTAGGATACTTTCTTACTTTGCAAAAAGTATGATTACAAGAGAAGTGTTCAAGAGTAATCCTACAAACCCTAATCGTTTGTTGTTGATTCAACCCCTTCTCTTCTTTTGATCTTCAACTAGATCAAGCACTCAATAGATTGCCAATTGACTATCTAGATCTTGCTACTCCTTTGCATTCTTTATCTCTAAAGCTTTCGTGCACCATCAATTACACCTATTGCAATATAAGACTTTAATTTGATTCTCCATTCTCGCACTACTTCCTTTGCGTTTTTTATCTCCAAAGGGTCCTTTGCGTTATTTATCTCCAAAGGATTTCACTAGGCCGAAATGCTCTCTTGAACGTCTTGCACGAAAACCCTCAAATCAATCAATGATCTTGGAGGATAAACTCGCAGTTTTTCCGTATGAAGACCCTTGCAAATCTCAACCCAATATTCTCTGCTACACAGGAACCTAATTGGACGTTATCAAAACTCGTCTAGATGGCACCCCAACAAAAGATTATTACGATAATTGTTAGTGTGTATGCATAGGTTAGAGGTTGAAGGTGAAGAGTAAATGCAGGATAATTCTATGGTATCATCAAGTTGGAATGGTGCATGAATGTTGTATTTATAGTTTTGGAAGCTTAGGGAAAAAACGACTTTTTTGGAATTAAAAAGATTTTAAAAATTGACCAAAACAATCAGTATGTGTCGATCTATAAATCGTATGTGTCGATACATAAGTTAAGTTTAAGTTGTATGTGTCGACCTGAAGGAATGTATGTGTCGACTGAAGCAAGTCAGAGGCTACAGGCTTTAAAACAACAGTAAATATGTCAACCTGAAATTCGTATGTGTCGACGCATAAAATAAAAATTTATGCAATTTCAAAAAAGCTTCAGTATGTGTCGACCTGTGCAATGCATGTGTCGACCTGAGCCTTCTAGAGGCTACATGCTTCAAAACTAAGTTTGCATGTGTCGACCTGAAAATCATATGTGTCGACACATGCAACAAAAATTTATGCAGAAACTTGTTTTTCATGACTTGGGTCAATTTCAAAATGGCTTTTAATGGTTCCTAAGACCCCTAATGCAAAGGAGTGCCACAGGACATAAAGATACCATCTAATGTACAAAAATGCTAGCTTTTCCTAGTTTTGACATCATGCAAAACATCTAATGGTGAAGTTGCACTCTCAACACCTATCGAAGAATTCAACCCATCGTGAGCGAACCAAGCACATCGATATGAGGCCACATTTCATTAGAGGGGTAATCAAGCATGGAGAAGTCCAAGTGCTGAAGGTTTCGACATATCACAATGTTGCAGATATGATCACCAAAACATTGCCAAATTGCAAGTTTTTCCACTGTATATAATTGATAAAGTTGCATGAAAAAAGCTAGTTTGTTCCCTTTATGTTATAAATTTTGTTCCAAGGTGGAAATTTGTGAGATGTTTGATCGAACTCTAGTATGGTCGAAGAGTAGCTTTTTGGTTCGACAATTAGAAGGGATCTTAGCATCCTGTCAAAGTCTATTCACATGTTATAGTCGAAGCCCTGCAATGTAGTCAAAGTATGCTCAAGTATGCAGTAGTCGAAATGCTAAGATTGTTAGCATGTTGAATTAGGCCTCTTTGTTAAGCCCAATTGTTTAAGTTAACTTGTTCCCCAATTTAACTTGTGTAATGGGCCTGTGTGCAAAAGCATGTTAGTTTAGCGTGCTGGTTTTCTTATAAATAACATACTAGTCTCTCATTATTGCGCAATGCAAATCCTAATTAGGGTGAGAGAGCTTATTTGTTATTTTGTAACACTTGTAATCTTGTTTCAAAGAGAAAGTAAATAATAGCAGTTTATAACCAATTCATTATCCTCTTTTCATCTTTAAGGTTTCTTGGTACTTAAGAATCCGCTTATACTTTATTCTTGACATTGTTTTTCACAACAAGAACAATAAATATTGACTATATTTGCTTAACCTTATTTGTGTCATTTTTACATAGATAAAAATTTATTTGCATTTCCTTAGATAAATTGTGAAAAGAAGGACAATTTTATTTGAACCTTAGAGACGTGTTGCAATTCGTTGAAGGATCAAAATGATATTTCAAAGATAATTTTCAATGATGGTGATACTAAACTTAGGGATGTCAATGGGGCGGGGCGGGGCCGGGGGGACACTTCCCCATCTTTTTCCCCGCCATCAAATTCATTCCCCGTCCCCGTCCCCGATCTCCGTCACGGGGGAATTTCTATCCCCATCCCCGTTCCCCGCGGATCCCCGTTCCCCGCGGAGATCCCCATAGATCCTACATTTATTCATTAATATTTTATTTTTTTAAAATGTTTATATTTTCTATAAAAATAAAAAGCACAAAGAATTCACATATTTATTATGTTATTAAAAAATACTAGTATTTGACATTTTTTAGGGTCTAATATTTACATTTCTCTCTCTTAATAAATACATGAATATTTATTTATTTATTTTTATAAATAAACATAAAGGAAATGACTAAAAAACCTAATCTAAAATATATATATTAAATTAACTATATTAAAATAATAGGCGGGGCGGGGTCCCCGCGGGGCGGGGGGTGTATTCCCCGTCCCCGTCCCCGAAATGCTCTCGGGGGAATTTTTCTCCCCATCCCCGCCCCCACGGGGGGAAATTCCCCATCTTTGGGGCCCCGAACGGGGCGTTCCCCGCGGGGATCCCCATTAACAGGTCCAAACTGACATCCCTAACTAAACTAATGGATATTTTTGCAAAAATTCTCTTAACCTATACTAATTTAGTATGTCAGTATCACATTTTTAAAAATATAAGAGTTATGTGTAAGCTAAATTTCATTGTTAAATATATCGAGCCTAAGAATGAAAATGAAAAGTATGCTAAATAAAAAAAGTATGGAGACAGTCATGAGTGAATGAGAAGTTATGGTAGAGTTTCTTACAAAAGAAACATATATTGACTTCTTTGTATAACTAAAAAATAATCATATGTTGTGTTTGAAACAATAATTATACTCATTTCAAATGGTTAAAAACAAACGCATTATGGAGAAATTGACTGAATATAACAAGATTGTTAATGACTTGAAAAATATTAAGGTGAAGCATGATGATGAATACAAGGTTATAAATTTGTTGAGCTCATCACCCATATCATTTGAGAATTTCAAGGAAGATTTTCTTTATGGTGAGGAAGGCGTTAACACCTTGGAAGAGGTTCAATCGACTATAAGAACTAATTACTTACTTAAGATGAAAAAAGTTGAAGATTAAGGATAGTAATGAAGACTTGAGAGTTTCAAGAGGCATAAGTGATAATGGAGGAAACAAAAAGTGGAAGAAGTTGATGTCAAAGTGTGAGTCCAAGTGTTTGATGATTTAAAGTTAAAATTCTACACTTGTCATAAGTATGTCCATTTCAAGAAGGGTTGTTCCGAAAGGAGAACCAAGGGTGGTTTTTTCAAATTGTGGTTGCCTCATATAAGGATGATTATGAAAGTATGCATTATAAAGTTGCCTCTACTTGTGAGGGTTTTAGTTTTGTTGTTTGTATTTTAGCTTTTGGTTTTGATTATATCATTATTGAGTCTCATCACTTGATTGTGCATCTTAGGATTGGGTTCTTAATTGTTTTTACGCATGCATAAATCAAATTGTTTGATTATAGTCCAAATAATATGATTTTAGTCAAATTGTCGAAGTTTTGAGTCAAGAAGAATATTTGAGAATGGTTTAAGTCATGTCAAGTTGGGATTCATAATAATTCTTCATTTTTGTAAAAAAATGAAGTTCTAGAAGTGTGATTTTAATCACTGAATGGCATGATTTGAATCACAATGTGCAAAGAAGTCATGCACTTGCTTTTGTGAAGCCTAACTCGAATCATAAAAGTACTTGATTTGATCAAACATATTGCAAAAAAACGAGAACTTGCTCCTGTCTATGTGATTCAAATCACAATAGTCCATGACTCAGATGAGTGAGGTTTGACTCAAATCACATACTCCATCTGTGTCATAATAAGTGTCTAATTTGCACTTTCTATGTCCCAAAATAAATGTCTCTTTAGAATACCAATATAATATTTATTATTTTTTCACTACTATATCCCTATTTATTAGCTTTCACGCTTTTCAACTACTCTACTAACTATAATAAATAAGAGTGTTTTAGTAAATGATATTAATTTTATCATTAAAATCAACACATCTAATCATTTTCTTAAGACCCGCGCAAAGCTCAAATGATACATTTATTATGAGACGGAGGGAGTATATGTTTGACTTGAATAAAACACATATCTTTTAAAATTAACGTTAAAAATATAAAAATCTTATTTTTGGATCTTTGACTTGTACACAGTCTACGAACTGAACTCTTTGCAAAATCTTTTCACGCGAAATTGCCTTTAATCTTCCAGCCCTAACAACCCGCTCTTAAGTCTTTGTTTCATGACAATCTTTACTCGACCTCACTGGTATCTTGAGCGTTGGTATGTTCGAAGATTATGAATAATTCTCACCTTGTCTATAAACGTCCACACAACACTACCAAAATGAACTTAGAGAGAAGAATCTTCTTCTTTTCCACTAGAATTGTCAAAACCAACCACAACACCACGCACATTGTGAACCTCTAAAATCTTAACTAAATCTTGAAAGAAATGTTAAATTCAAAATGAATCTCCTCAACAATCACAAATCTTCATATATGAAATTGAGATCCATACAAGAATGGAGAAAGAATGAGGTAGAAGGTGAAAGAGATTGTTTGAAAATGTTCAAGAAATATTCAAAATCCTTTTGAAAATATGAGAGAACAAGTGGTTTGTGAGTTTCTAAATCAATATTGGAAGTGTATGTTTTCTAACACTGTAAAAGTTTTGAGAGAAAATGCTATTTATATGTGTTGGAGATCTAGTATAAAAATGAGTGAAATTTAATGTTTGATTCGAGTCATAAGCAAAAAGAAGCTTGAATGAATAAGATGCTTAGAAATAGCTCCAATTGTAGAAATTGGATGTGAGAGCTCCAATGATATTGTTTGAGTTTTTTTTTTAGAAAATAAAGGAGGAAGATGAAACGATCTGACGCAAGCATATGAAACAAAAGTGTTGGAGATGCATATCCAGACCACCCATTAATTTTTAAATTAATAGTGTCTACGAAAATGCATATTCAGACTCACTTTTTATGCATAGAAAGATGTATGATCTCCGGATTAAATTTTAACATAATAGAATGCCTTATCAATTTTCTCTAAGAAATGATTAAAAACATGTGCTTACGAAGAAGAATCTCCGGACACTAGGGACAATTGGAATTTTTCACGATGGTGAAAAAATACTCCTAAAGGTAAAAAGGGTATAAAAAAACTCAATCAAACTTAAATAAGTGGAATTATTTTTTAAATTTTAAAGCTTCTTTTTTTTTTTACTTTTTTTAATTATATAGGCTTAAATGCAGTTTTGACCCCCCTAGTTTAAGGTTTTTGGAGTTTCGATCCCCCTAGTTTAAAAGCCAGGTTTCTAGTCCCCAAAGTTTTCAAATTTGGGATTTTTGAAGCCCCCTCCATCTGGCTGCCCAAAAAGTGACATGGCACAGGGAGAGTAATGCCACGTTTTTTTTTTTTTTTTTTTTTTTAATTTTTTTTTTCCTTTCGAACCTTAATTTTGCCCATGAGGAGAAGAAAAAAAGTTTTTTTTTTTAAATAAAAATAAAATAAAATAAAAAAAAAAAAAAATAAAAAATAAAAAATAAAAAAATAAAAAAATAATACGTGTCATTACTCTCCCTGTGCCATGTCACTTTTTGGGCAGCCCAGATGGAGGGGGCTTCAAAAATCCCAAATTTGAAAACTTTGGGGACTAGAAACCTGGCTTTTAAACTAGGGGGATCGAAACTCCAAAAACCTTAAACTAGGGGGGTCAAAACTGCATTTAAGCCAATTATATATTATATTTTCTTATCGTTAATTTTATTTGAAATATTATTTTAATTTATAAGAATATATTATTGGACCAAATTGCCTTTCAAACAGTACAACCATTGATGATTTAACAGAGCTTTATAAACACTTCCCCTTGTTATTAAACTTTGGATGTGGGACTTTCTTTACATTAGAAACAAACTGCAACTTCACACTTCCGCTTCTTTGCAAACTTTAACATTATCACCCTTTCGATATGCATCAAGAACAAGATTTATGCTTACCAACGCTATTCTGGAGCTCAACCAAATAGCATTAGTAAAAACCACACCTAAACAAATTGGAAAAGAGGTTCAGCTTACCAACCATATAGTATCTTTGAAGATTTCAACAGGAGGTCGAATTGAAAAAGACAGTTAATTGACTCAAATAGCAGCAAGTAACATTGAAATATAATAACATATCTTTAGTAGTAGAATAATTACGACTTTAAATACAAGGTATGGAGTTAAAGCTTGACCTGTAATGACACTTGCATGAAGTTAAGCTTGACCTGTAATGGCACTTGCATGGAGTTAAATAGCCACATAGATGGGTGTGTGTAAAAATTGCAAAATTGTTCACAAAGTCAAAAAAAAGAAAAGGTTACAGTATTACTCACGACACCATCTTCCATTTAACCTCTTTTCAACTCTTTCTCTGTTGGGTTAACATGAATGGTTTGTAAAATATTTTTAAAAAACCTATAAAATAGGAAAGGTCAGCTATTAAGAAATACAAAAGAAATACATCGGTTGAAATTGTTGGAAATCCACCAAATTCTATGATGAATTTCTACTACAATGACAATTTAATTATGAGACAAACAAAGAAAAGAAGACAAGACAAATATTTCTGCAGAGTTTCTCTCTGCCCACAAACTGTGGAAAACTTTCTTAATCACTTGCAACTGCAAATTCTGTGATTACAATGAATTGACTTACTTGACTTGCTTTAAAAATAGGGGTTACTCCCTCTATTTATAACCGAGCTTACACCCTAAGCCCAAAGCCTAAAATATCTTTTTGTTACTAAATCAAATCAAATCAAATCTATTTTGGACTTAAATCAAATCTATTTAAATCTAAAATAAATCAAATCTTCTTTGACACTATAAATTACAATTTAACACACCACCTAATTCATTGTGTCTAAACTGTCTATGTTCATCATGACTCTTAGCTTTCTGAATACTTCGACTTGCACCCCCTTCGTCATGATGTCTGCAATCTGATTCTCGGTTCTGCAGTGTTCCAAATTCATCTTCCCATCTGCTACCTGCTCTCGAAGATAATGGAATCTCATTTCGATGTGCTTACTTCGACCATGTGCTATTGAGTTCTTTGCCAGATTAATAGCTGACATGCTGTCTATCTTCATGGTAATTGCTCCATGATTTTTCTCTGTTATCTCTTCGACCAAATTCACCATTCAAGTTGCTTGACATGCACAAAGAGAAGCAGCTATGTATTCTGTTTCGCATGATGATAATGCCACTACTGGTTCCTTTCTTGAATTCCAAGCAATTGGTGCACCACCTAGCATAAACACATATCCTGCTGTTGACTTTCGATCTTCAGCATCACTACACCAACTCGAATCAGTGTATCCCACTAACTTGCATTCTTTTCCTTTATCAACTGCAGGAAACAAAATGCCATAATCGAAAGTTCCTTTGAGATACCTTAGTATCCTCTTCACTGCTACTAGATATGATACCTTTGGCTTCTGCATAAATCTACTTACCATACCTACACTGTATGCTAAGTCAGGCCTTGTATGACAAAGATATCTTAATGATCCAATAAGTCTTCTGTATTGGGTTGGATCAACATCATCTTCATCTGCATCTTTCGACAGTTGCAGTCTTGGTTCTGCAGGTGTCAAAGTTGAGTTGCATTCTTCCATCTCAAACCTCTTGAGAATTTCTCCTGCATGTCTTCTTTGATGCATCATCAAACCTCTACTGCTCTTGTAGAATTCGATACCAAGGAAATATGAAATCTTACTCAAATCAGACATTTCGAATTCCTTGCTGAGATCACCTTTGAAGTCTTCGATCTCACTTTTACAGCTACCTGTTATCAACAAATCATCTACATAGAGACATAGTATAAACAATTTACTCTTGCTTCTTCTTACATATACTCCATGTTCAGTTGTGCACTTCACAAATTCCTTCTACCTTAGAAAACTATCAATTTTCTTATTCCAAGCCCTTGAAGCTTGTTTCAATCCATACAGGGCTTTATGTAGCCTGTACACCTTTCTTTCTTCGTCATGTTTCACAAACTTCGAATCTTTTAATGCTTCAACTGCATTAACAGGTTCGACATCTACATAGAAATCATAATGTACCAGCTCACCTTCATTATCTATTACATCATCTGATGTAATCACACAATCTTGCAATCTTGCAGGCATGCGTCTTGTTCTTTGGGGTCTGCTTGTACTTGGTATATCTGCTGGTTCCTCTTGTCGAACTTCTCTTTCGACTTGAGTTTCTGGCTCTTCGAATAGGATTCTCACTGAATCTTTCTTGACATTTGCAGTCCAATCCCATTCTTTAAACTCATCTATAATCACGTCCCTGCTGATCACAATCTTCTTGTTCTCTGGATCGAACAACTTGTAGCCTCCTGTCGAATGATATCCAACTAGGACCATTTGACTTGACCTGTCATCAAGTTTTCTTCTCAACTGATCTGGCACATGTCTATGTGCAATAGATCCAAATACCTTCAGATGACTCAAGTTAGGCTTCACACCAGACCAACATTCTTCTGGAGTAATTCCTTCTAGCTTCTTTTTAGGACATTTGTTCAAAATGTATGTTGCAGTCGAAACAGCTTCACCCCAAAACTCTTTAGGTAAACTCTTGCCTTTCAACATACTTCTCACCATATTCATAATGGTTCGATTTTTCCTTTCTGCAATTCCATTTTGTTGTGGAGTATAGGGTGGCACCACCTCATGCACAATCCCTTCCTTTTCACATAATCTGTCGAAGTCTTTCGACACATATTCTCCACCACCATCAGTTCTCAAAACTTTGAGCTTTCGACCACTTTGTCTTTCGACCATAGACTTAAACCTGGTAAATACTTCGATCACTTCACTTTTCTTCTTGATCAGGTAAGTCCATAGCTTTCGACTGAAATCATCTATGAATGTAACAAAGTATTTGTTACCTTCCATCGAATCCACCTGGATTGGTCCACATACATCAGAGTATATGACTTCAAGACTAGCCTTCGATCTGCTTCCTACATCCTTGCTGAAGCTATTCTTGTGTTGCTTCGCCTGCACACATTCCTCACATACCTCGTTTGGAATATCAATTTCTGGCAATCCTGAAACCATATTTCTTCTCTTCAAATCTCTGATGTCTCTGAAGTTGAGATGACCTAGTCTATAATGTCATATTCATTCATCTCTGCTAGCTGCAGTCGAAAGGCACTTGTGCTCTATCACATTTAGTTCAATCTTGAAGGTTCGATTCTGAGACATAGGAGCTTTTAAGATTACTCTCCCATTTGCATCAACGAATCTCATCAACTTATCTTCGATTGACACTTTATAATTCTTTTCGACCAACTGCCCTATACTGAGCAAATTGATCTTCATGCCTGGTATGTACAACACATTGGAGATTACTGACCTTTTGCCATCTTTCCTCATAATCATAACATCACCAATACCTTCAGCTGCCAGGGTATTGTCATTTGCAAATTTTATCATATTTTTCTTTGAGGGCTTTATATTGACAAACCAGTCTTTCCTTTCAGACATATGTGATGAACATCCTGAATCCAAGTACCATTGGTTCTTGAATCTATCTTCATCTCTTGTTGTGACCATCAGCATCATCTCTTCTTCTTCATGTTCTGCAAGCTTTGCATCACTTTCTTGATTCTTTCGTTTTTCTGGACAATCACTCGAATAGTGTCCATATTTCTGACAATTGTAATATTGAATGTGACTCTTATTATGTCGAATCAAAGAAGACCATACCAAAACAACCAAAGAGGTGGTGTTACAACACTTATTATGTACCACTCAAATCATTTACGATATAACTCAAATAACTTACTTAAAGTACAAAGCACAGAGAAAATAGGAATAAGAAATGAAAATGTTTATATAACACTTTTACACATTTATTATTAATTCTATAAGTTAATGGGCTGGTGTGAAATGCAATATAGGCTTAGGCCCAATAATATATTTTGATAATTTAAAATAATAATACATAAAAAATATTAATAAAAATTAAAATTAAAATTCTAAAAAAAAATAATAATGGTAATAAAATATATAATACATAAAAATATTAATAAAAATTAAAATAATAATTCTAAAAAAATAATAACGGTATGAAAATATAATATATAATTAAAAAAAATAGAAGATTTAAAATAATAATAAAAAAATTCCACGTGTATTTAAAAAAATAATTAAAAAATCCACATGAACGGTCACATTTGCAAAATAAAAGAATCTTTACTACAATGCAATGGGACAATCAAGGATATATCTGAGAGAATATGAAAATCACGAAGGATGTTTTAAAAAAAAAAAATTTACCAAGGACTAAAAACTATTTAACTGAAAAATATCGTTTATAAAAAAAAATCAATCAAACAATTAATCATGATTATTGTTTAGTAAAAAAACTCAATCAAACAATTAATCATGATTATTGTTTAGTAAAAAAACTCAATCAAACAATTAATTTCAGCGATTATTGTACCATACACAATTAGATGAAATGGTACAAGTATATATATCTTTCAGCTTAATGAATGATCATGACTTCTAATTTCAGAAAATAGTAATCTAATGTTCAACTTCAACCACATGCAGTGAATAACCATCCAAACCAAAGTAATAACCCGAATACTTTAATTGCATGAAAAAATAACTTTAAATAGACCTAATCAATACCATTTTAATTCATCAATAGACATCTACAACAAAACTACCACAGTCCAGTAGCTGCAAAAAATCCTAAATTTAACTTATGTCAAACCTCCTAAGATGCCAAAAGAGTTGTTACAAGTATAATCATCCAAAGGAAACTACTCATCCTATAAAATTCTGCATGAGAAGTGTGAATCTCAATTGGAAACCTGCAGCGATCCTCAGACGGATCAACGGTTGTGATTAAACCAAGTCCACCAAAGTCGCAACTTTCAGCTTTCTGATCATGTTGCTGATAATAACTATTAAAAGCATATGATACATTACTAGGCCACGTGATGTTAAAGCAAGATCCACCAGAAGATAGTGCAGTGCAATCAGCATTTGCACAAGCTTCTAAAGCTTTTGCAGTTGCATTCGACAAGTCTTCATTGTTGTTCACAACACACCATTTGGGAGAAAGATACTCTACATTTTGAGCATTCACTAGGCTCTTTGAACCCTGACCGAGTTCCACGTGGTATTTCGATTGACCGTCGAAGGTGAATAAACCCCAATGCCTTTCAAAGTTTCCGGCGGCAATGCTCCTTTGATCTTCGTCGAGAAGGCTATGAATGTATGTTTCGTGTGGGGGTTGGTGTGGTCGAAGCGGGGTTCCCAAGTTGCTATGAAGGTGGTTCATTAGGCCTTTCATGAAGGTTTCAGCTAGGTACGAGGTTGCGTTGATAGCTCCATCGGTTGGCCAACCAATCTTTGAAACAACAATTTCCATATTAGGAAATCCCACTTTTGATAAAACAGTAATTACGGTATCGTAGCTCAAATCGAAACTATTTTTGTATGTTTTGCGGCTAAATTTATGAGGGTGTGCAGTTCCTTTAAAGAGTGAAAAATCAAGAGAAATATTTTTGGTTTGGAGGAAGGTTATGAATGGCGAAATGGTCACGAAGAAAGGCGATCCGTGCTTGTTGAGAAACGTGAGTAGCTCAATCATGGTTTTGTTGACGTCGGATCTGAAATGCACTTCAGTAGACGAGTTGGAACTAGACTCAAAACTATCAAAGCTGCATGGAACTACTACTTTCACTTTGTCCAATTTTGCTCTATTTAAAGCAGCTTCAATGTTCGTAGCAGCTCCAATTATGAAGGGATGGAATTGTTCACCATAACTTTTAAGAAACGGCTCGTCGCCAACAGCAACATATCTGCATAAGTTAAATTTAGAACCATATATGTAAAATGAATCATACTTCAGAAATACATAATCCATTTTCTTTCAACTGCCAGTGATTTTTTTGCCCCACTGTCAAGCAGGGAGCATTCTATGATTTTATTCTGTTGTACTTTCTGAAACAGTATCAAGATATTATTTAGACAAAATGAATGGCAGATATAATTGTCCTACGACTAGAGGGAAGAACCATGTATAAGAAATATGTTCTGGAATTTGTTTTTGACAGTAATGAAATCTCAGCCCTCAGAAGCATTTCACTGAAATTGGAACACAATTCATACACACAATACTGCTAGAGAGTAAAATAATGCCGAAATATCCATTGGAAAATTTCATGTTATCAACAAATCATGTAGACCGAAATCACTACTCTTCCACAACACTACTTCCATTAATCACTTCTTTCATGAATCATGACGGTCATTGATCCCCTTTTTGTTTCATGACATAGATCATACCTGCTGCAGTTGATTCACTGCTTTAAAACTGATGCACTTTTTTGAACACCAACATTGGCACAGACACATCCTTTTTGGACACCGACACTGGCACAAACACATCCTTTTTCAGAGGTGTCGGTACTACAGAGCGTATAGAAAATGCTATAAACAATAGTTAGGTAAAGACAAGGCTCTTTCATATTCCTAAGTTTTGTGCCACAGTTTTCGACCAAACTTTCACAGTTGTTCACCATCAATACTTCAACATACACCATACTAACCTTTGTAGCACTGACACCTTGAAAAAAGACATGTTTGTGTCTGAGTCCGTGCAGGACACCGACACCGACACTTTGAGTATGTTTATTTATTTGTTTTCCTAAATTATTACTGGTGTTGCTATATCAGTGTCGTGTTCAGGGTGGTTGTGCTTCACCATCCATCCCATAACTTATGTGAAATCCATGTTTCACTAAATCTTTCTCATTGCTTGCTAATTCTTGTTTCACTCTACACTAAGTCTTTAGGTTATTACCAAATGCCATAGCAACAAATATGAAAAAGCTAGAAAAAAACAAAAATAGGAATACAATAACAAACAACAAAAGCATGAACAAGAAAAAAGAGAACCAAGAAAAACGACATACTCAATTCTCGCTCCACCTCCTCCATTAGAAACATATCGCGTAACATTATCATGAACCCAACTCTCCGCAGCCTTTCTAGAAGAATTCAAGCCTCTAAGCATAACATTAGGAACACCGACCGTAACACCAATGTTAGACCCAGAAAGAGCTTGAAGAACATCGGCTTTTGCATCAAACAGTTTCACTTTATTAATGTTGTTGGACTTCAAAAGCTTCACTACTTTAACAGGTGGAAGAGGGTGCGAAGCCATGGTTCCCCAGTTCACACCCACTGCTTCGGCTACACATGATATGCTGAAAATGGTGAAGATTGTGAATGTGATGAAGGAAGAAACAGTGGACATTTTTGGTTCTGAGTTTGGGGTTTTTTTGATGATAGTGGAAAAGGTTTCTTTTTAGTTTGTGCGAATTTTGTCGGGGTTTTAAGTTTTAACCATTGTACTGGTTGAGAATTTTATTTAATGTATATTTGAATAGTAATCTATTATTACTTTGTGTACATTTGACATTTATTAAGTGGGTTAATTAAAAATGATAAAATTTTACGGTGGGTTATTTTTATTTAAATATCAATTATAATTAATATAATTTAAAAAATATTAATATAAATAATTTTTATATAAATTATATCTCTAACTTACAATATAATTTAGTTCTGTTGATCTTCTATAGTATTTTTAATAATTTAAAATAAATTTTATAAAATATGTAATTAAAAAAATAGATGAGTTATATGTGACATCAAACTAATCATTGAAATAGAAAATAAATAGAGTTACAAAATTAAGATAGATAAATATAAATTTTATATATAATAAAAGATTTAAAAAAATAGTTTAGAGTTCAATAACAAAATTACAATACCAATAAAATTATTTAAAAAATTATATCATATATCAGAATCGATTTCTTCTAATCCATTATCTTCTTAAAAAATGAACTTATTAAGTATATATTAAAAAATGACATATAATTAAACAAATTATAAATAAAAGTCTATGAATAATTATTATTTATTATAGTTAATAGATTATATAATTCATTGTAATTAATAGATTATACAAAGAGACTTAAATAGTAATAAGAACAAAACTTCTTATCCTATTTTTTAGTCCTTTTATTTATTTAATTAATAATAATAATAATAATAATAATAATAATAATAATAATAATAATAATTATTATTATTATTATTATTATAATTATTATTATTATTATTATTATTATTATTATTATTATTATTATTATTATTATTATTATTATTATTATTATTATTATTATTATTATTATTATTATTAATTAATGAGTGAATTAATAGAAAAAAAAGTTATGATACGTAGTTAGTGCTAGTGAGAGATTTCTTTTTCATGTATTACTGTTGGTTACATTAATAGTTAGTGGTTGATTTTTGTTTCAGACTGGTCCAACGGCTATGGAGTGGGTCCAGTCTCATCTCCTCCTTCGGTGCAGCGCGTACGACCATGGTCCAGGCTCTCCTGCCTCTCGTCGGACATCATTGATCGTTTTCCCTCCTGGACCAGCACTGACATACGATAATCAACGAGCGTCTCTCAGTCTGTCTGACCTCAAGTCGGCCAAACAACCAGGAACCAACCAGACCGCTGCCTGCAACCTACCTCCTCCTCAGAACTAACAATTAGATGCGGACATACCTGCCCGGTTTGACCAAGTCTTCACAACTACCTATTTTCGGGAGAGTGGTAACCGCCAGAGCCATCAAAACTCAATTTCTGCTAGTAGACTGCTCGTCTCTCTATCAATGTATCTTCAGGAGGCCTACTCTGGCCGAACTAATCGCGACACCCTCTATCATATACCTTAAAATGAAATACTACACCGTAGAAGGTTTGGTCACCAAACTCCACGGAGACGTCCAAGCGGCAAGTAGATGTTTTGAAGCCTCGACCAGGGGCTTGAGTTCCATCAATGCTCAACCCCGAACAACCACTGGGGTTGCCCTGCCCTCCAGCTCCGAGGAGGCCAAGCCACTACCAAGGTTCGACGTCTCGATAACTGCTTCTCCAAGGAGGATCACGCGGAGCAGAGGAAGAAAGGGAAATGGCATATGGTCAAAGGCGAAGGTTCATCCCTAGCTATAGATAGAGAGGAACTCTCAGATCATGTACGACCTATTCCAAACATAGACTTCGAGATCATCCCCCTCGGGAACGATCCCACCAGAGGAGTAAAGATCGGAGGTGACCTCCCTGACTTGGCAAAGAGAAAACTTAAAGCTTGCTTGAGGAACAATGTTGATCTACTCGCCTGGAGTGCAACTGAGATGCCTGGATTGGACCCAGAGATTGCACGCCATCACCCGACGATAGACCCTGCCCTCAAGGAGGTCTCCCAGTGTAGAAGAAAGCAGCCCCTCGAAAAAACAAAGGCTGTCGAACTAGCTGTAAAAGACCTCATAGAGGCACACTTTATTTCTGAAGCCCATTACACAACCTGGCTCTCGAATGTAGTTCTTTTAAGGAAATCTAATGGAAAATGGCGTATGTGCATTGATTATACCGACCTCAATCTTGCCCGAAAGATGCTTATCCCCTCCCCCAATATTGACAAACTGGATAACAACTCGACCAATTTCAAATTATTATCTTTTATGGATGCATATTCTGGATACAACCAGATTCCAATGGCAAAAGCGGACAAAAAATACAACGCTTTCATGATCGAGTCGGGAAACTATTACTACAACGTAATGCCCCTCGACCTGAAAATGTGGGCGCTATATATCAGCGCATGATGAACAAAGTCTTCTGCAACGAAATAGGCGACATGCTTGAAGTCTACATGGAAGACATGATCGTCAAATCGACGGAAGAAATCAACCACGCCCTTCGCTTGAAGAAAGTTTTCGAGCAGGCCAGAAAGTGCCAGATGCGATTTAACCCAGAAAAATGCACCTTCTGCGTACGACCAGGAAAATTCCTCGGAGTCTACCTCACAGAATGAGGGATTGAGGCAAACCTCAATAAATGCCGAGCATTTTTTGAGTTTCCAATACTCACTTAGAAAAAATCCATTCAAATCCTGAACGACATGCTCACTTCTCTCTCTCTCTCTCTCTCTATTCGTGGCAAAATCCGCCCAACACACGCTCCCCCTCTTAAAATCCTCCGCAAAAAAGCTGCCTTCGAATAGATGGAGGAATGTGAGCAAACTCTCACCCATTTGAAGCAAGCATTATCACAACCGTCCGTCTTTTCTCAACCAGAGAAGGATGAAATCCTCTATCTCTATCTGGTCGTCACCCTGAGGCAATAAGCGCAACACTAATCAGAGAAACCCCAGAAGGGCAGTGGCCTATCTACTTTACGAGCAAGGCCCTATAGGGCCTCAAAGTAAGATATCAACAAATTAAAAAGGTGGACCTAACCTTCATCAATGAGGCGAGGGGACTCAGGCACTATTTATTGGCGCATACCATAGTCGTCTGAACAGATCAACCAATAAATCAGCTGCTCGGTAGGCCTGACATGGCGGGCAAAATGTTGAAATGGTCGTTAGAACTCTCCGAGTTTGACATCCAGTACAAAGGCAGGAAAGCCCTCAAAGCTCAAGCACTGGTCGACTTTGTGGCCGAAATAACCTCGCCCATACCCTCAAATGGGGCACGCTGATGGACAATTTTCGCCGATGGCGCCTCTAGTTCGACAGGAAGCGACGCATGCATTATATTGGAAAATGAAGAAGGAACCTGAATCGAGGTCTCTCTTGAATTATCCTTCCCGACCTCAAACAACCAGGCCGAATACGAGGCATTCCTAGTAGGTTTACGCCCTGCCAAAGACTTGGGAGCCGAGGAGGTGAAAATCTTCACCGACTCTCAAGTTATTGCATGCTAGGTTCGAGGAAAATATCAGGTGAGAAACGATCACCTCTCTGAGTATTGGGCCCTAGTCCAAGAAAGAAAAAAGAAATTCAAATCCGTGAATGTACAACATGTTCCCCGCGAACATAACGCCTGGAAAGGCATCTTGTCCAAACTAGCAAGCACAAAGAGGAAAGGGGGAGCAAGTCGGTGATACAAGAAATTCTTCCCCGACCGAGCATCCAGAGACCCCCTTCGACTTTTGGAGTATTCCCCATGGGGACAAGGACTGCTGGATGACCCCCGTGCACGACTACCTCGCAAAAGGGGAGCTACTCGCCGACTCAAAAGAAGTGGCCATGGTCAGACGAAGAGCCTGCTCCTACGTCCTGGTCGAAGGAAAATTATATAGGAGAGGGTTTTTCATTCCCCTTCTCAAATGCGTTAATCAGAGAAAAACATATCACATCCTGCTCGTGATCCATGAAGGGATAAACAACCAACATCTAGGTGGAAGATCCCTCTCTAGGAAATCTTTACGAGCAAGGAATTACTGGCCCACCATGCACTATGACACAAAAGAGCACGCGAAGAAATGTGACAAATCCCAGCGGCACAGGGACATGCACTTGGCTCTCCCAAACAAGCTCAAGTCCATCTTTTCTCCTTGGCCCTTCGTCTGGTAGAGGTTAGACCTCATCAGTCTGTTCGTGGTAGGTACCAATCAAAACAAATATTTGATAGTAGTCGTCGACTACTTCACCAAATGGATAGAGGCAGAAGCATTGGCCAAAATTACCGCCCAAAATGTCCTTCTCTTCTACAAAAGAAACATCCTTGCTCAGTTCAGAATCCCACAAGCAATAGTCACCGACAACGGGGCCCAACTCACAGATCAAACCTTTCAGGAATTTATCGCCAAGTTTGGCACCACCCTACACTTCTCCTCTATCGAACACCCTTAGACGAACGACCAGGCCAAGTCTGCAAATGGGGTGATACTCATGGATCTCAAACAAAGGTTAGATGAAACCAAGAAAAGATGGGTCGATGAGCTACACAACATACTCTGGGGGTATCAAACAACAACACACTCATCAATCGGGGAGACTCTTTTCCGACCAACTTATAGAACGGAGGTCGTCATTCCCGTAGAGATCAAAGAACCCTCCAGGTGAAACGAAGCTCTCCCAGACGAGGAGATGAATAACGTCACCCTACGGGAAGAACTAAACATGGTCGAGGAGATCCGAACAAGAGAGGCCCTACGAGATCTCTCTCTCAAACAAAAAATATCCATGTGCTACGACACCAAAGTCATATAACGAGATTTCGAGGTCGACAGCCATGTCTTAAAGAGAAATCGCAAAGAATCTCACGAAGGCAAGCTCGCAGCAATCTGGCAAGCCATGGATCAAGGAGTAATAATTAGAAAATCTACAAGGGGAACAACTTGGTCGACCATGGAACGCTGAAAAAGCTAAAAAAATATTATAGTTAAAACACTGAGCAGTCGGCAAGCTTCGTCAACAAGACAAACTCATTTGGGACCGACCACACGTGCATGCCTAGGTACAAGCATAACACCTAAAATATTTTGAAGGGGCAAGACTCCACTCTTTTAACGACCGTGTCCTCGCCCTGACATGGATAAATCGATTGAGCTCCATCATCCTCATACTATGACGGTAGAACACCCGACTCACAACGGGAAGTTCATGCGGCCGAGCTCAGGTCCTCGAAACGAGACATAAGTTCGAGTCCATGCCCGATATTCACCCTGACCATTTGTCTGATTTCCCCACACTGGAGAACATACAAATCAAACGAGAAAATTGCTGCTATAAACTCTTAGCAAAACAAAATATGTCTAAAGCAGACGAGCATAACAATAAACATGCAAACACAAGTCAAATATTTGGAACAAACGACCACCATGACCGGAAAATTAAAAGATACGACCGCCAAGGCCGCTATTGTACAAATATTACAACAAGGGAGGCCTTTATCCCCCCAACCAAAAGAATGATTTTGTGGCCACAAGGACCACACTTGTTTAGAACTTATATAAACGAGCAACAACCCAGAAAAACAATATTACAAAATTACGGCACGCAGGCCGAAGCAGAATAAAAAAGGTAAAATATCCCTTTTGGTCCCTTAAGTTTACCTCGGGGTCCATTCTGGTCCCTTATCTTTAAAAAGTTTCAAAGTGGTCCTTTAATTATTCAAAAAGGTCCACGTTAGTCCATTCCGTCCAATTTTTTTAACGATGTTAACTTTTGCTTGGGTGGCATCTGATGTGACGCTGATTTGGTATGTGTGGCGTGTGTTCAACATCAAAGGTCATCAAAATTTCCAAAAACATTTCAAAATATTACCCTACATTAGGATTCGAACATAGGACACATTGGTTGCAGCACAACATGTTTACCACTAAACCTCTTCACCTTTTGTGATTTCATTTACAAATGAGATATATATTTACTTTTAATCTGTGTCTTCTTCATTTCAACTTCTGACTAACAATTCTCACAAGATTCTTTGACACACTCAAATCGTGAAAATCTTCTTGTAAACGAGATTCTTCTATCCCCAATCTTTAAGAAAACATTATTATACATCCAAAATTGAACACTGGCCTTCAATGATTCATGAAAGAAAAAACACACAAAAACAAAATCATATTTGAGCATTGTCAAATACTACAATATTTTTCAATAACAAAGCAATGAACAAATCCAGATCCTGATGGAAATTGGAAATTTGAAGTGAAATGAAACATGAATAAGTTGAAAAGCTTGAGTAATTAATAATACCTAGAAACAACACAAACACGATTATGAAGAAAAGCGATAAAAAGTGATTTGAAAGCAAAAAAAGTGGTTGAAGGAATCAAGTGTCTAATGGAAAACCTGAGAGTGGAAGAACAACAACATCAATAATTTCAGTTAACCCAAATTTCTATTAATTTGGGAATTTTTGAGTTGATTCATGGATCCCAATCAAACACTCATTTCTCACCGTCGAATGCTTCCAAATTGAATTACAAATCGTTCCTCAGAATCCTAAATTTATGGTTGGTTTGGATTTATGGTTGATTAAGTTGAAGATGGAAGTTCTCAGAGATGGTAGATCTACTCTTTTGGTGACTGGTTTAGGAGGAACTTGAATAAAAATACTGTAATGTGCTGCATTTTTTATTGATAATAAACTTGAATGAAAATATAAACATGAATTGCAAAGTGATGTAGTGGTAAGTTGTTTCTCCTGTATTCAAGGTGGCATGGGTTCGAATCCAGCTTAAATGTAAAATTTTGGAATTTTTATAAATTTTTGCCACACGTACCACATCAGTGCCACTTCAGATGCCACACAAGAAAAGTTGACGCCGTTAAAAAAAATTGGACGGAAAGGACTAACGTGGACCTTTTTGAACAATTAAAGGATCACTTTGGAACTTTTTAAAGACAAAGGACCATAATGGATCCTAAGGTAAACTTAAGGGAGCAAAAAGGGTATTTTGCCATAAAAACTATCAAACATCACTCTTCAGTCTCTTCCTCAACAACGGGCGACATCTGAGAGGGTCCCCCCGTAGGCTGGATAGCAAGCTCCTTGAGACAAGTCAGGAATCAAGATCTTTCTGGTGGCCACATAGTAATTGACCGCTATCCTGAAGGTATTAAACTCGACCCCAGAGTTCAAAACACGAAGCTGCTTCAGCGTATTCTCGAAGCTCCCCTCAGAGGCGGCCTGAGCGTCATCTATCGCCAGTTGAAAACGAGCAATCAGATTAGCTCGGTTCTTCAAGTCCTTTGTATCCTCTGGCTCATCTTCAACGGGCACAACCTCGACAGCCAAAGTCGCCACCCTCTCCTCCAGAGCCTTCTTCTCGAGCAGCCAGACCTTGCGCTCCTCGGATAGCTTCTCAGATCTTCCTCGGACAGCTTCCGAGCTTGCTCCTCGTTGCTCCGCCCCTTCTCGGCTGTGGCCAGTTTGGCCCATAGCTTCTTTAACTCAACTTCTTGAGAAGAGATCCCCTCGATGTAGGCGATCGTCATCTCCAGTATCCTTATCAGACCATCGACATCTTGCACCAACACTGCCCTTTTCTCCGGGAAATCCAGCCCTTCAAGGTGAAGAGACTCAGCTCAGGGGAGTTATAGAGCGGCGCCCTTAAAGAAAGCTATTTCCATCTAGTAGGGGGCATATCATAATTCCCTTTCCCTTTCCCCCCGGTCAAATCAACGTTCCCCTCGACGCGTGGTCTCTTCTTCTTCGAGGATACATGAGCGGGAGAGAGGGCGACAATAACTTGACCCAAAGATGAGTTGCCCGACCTTGACATGGGAGAAGTCCTCGAACCGGCCTGGGCATCTTTCAACGCCTTCTTCACCCTCACAACAAGGTTCCTGGCTATGTGTTCCTGAGCGAGATTCATTCTATTTGCAGAACAAACAACAAATCAGAGTTAGCAAACGAGGATTTAAAAATATCGACCATATATAATTATTCAAAACATAAAGCTAAATACCCAAGTATTTAACGGGGTCCTCGCTCTCGAGGAGCTCCTTAACGACTATCAGACCGGGCTCATACAAGATCTCCCAGTTCTTATCTGCGACCGACTTTCCTCCTCAGCCCGCACGCAGGACACGAGGAATCCGCATGATAAAAGCGGTCAAAATGGCTAAGCTCGTCTATTCCTCGTCACTAAGCTCCCCCTCCTTCCAGACGTAGGAACCCAACTTGTTGTCAAAATTCTTCCTTGTCCACTAAAAGGGGAACTTGTAGACCAACTTACTCATATGTTCCCCCAACTCGTTTAAGACAGGGGCCCCATTCTCATCATATTCTAGAGTAGCCCGGAAAACGTTCAGCATTGCCCTGCTCGAAAGAGGATGCACGAGAATATACTTGTCCTTGAAGTGCCAAACAGATTCCAGGTAAACTTTAAACAACTTCTCATTGCCTGCTTCAAGGCGACTTATCCCCACTTGTTGTCAACCTTGCTCCTTTGGAGATGGAAACAGTAGAAGAACAAAGGAATAATGGCCTATATCTTTAAATAATCATAGACAATCTCGAACGCTCACATAAAAGCGACCCCATTCAGATGCAGCTGAGAAGGAGCCAATCAAAAATGCCTGAAAACGGCCACCTGGAAATCCGAGAAGGGAAGTTGAAGGCCCATCTCCCGGAACATAATGTCATACATGGAGATTCGTTGCTTATCATATTTCTAGCAGATCCAACTATATTTCCCAGGGATCCAAAGCAACCACTCCCCCAACCCCCATCGTCGTACACATACACTTCAATAAAAACCTCATCCCGATGCTCGAAGAATTAGGAGACCAAATCCCAAGGATCCTCTGTGACCCAGGTCTGCAGGTCCTCGTCATCCTTAGGCGCAAACAGGACACCCTGATCAATGAGGGTCATCTCCATATCCTCTCCCCCTAATTGTTGATCAGACCGATTCAGATCGTCCCCATATATCTCCAAGATGCTCGACGTGTTACACGTCTCGTCCGTAGAACTCTAGGAAGATTCGGTCAATCCATCCGAAAGATCGTCTCCGAAATTGTCGGCTATTATACTTAAAAAGCAGAGGATATATGTGAGTTCAACATTAATGCTAAAACCATCCTTCCACCATTAATCAAGTGAAATGGCGCTGATAAATGAGGACCATGTCCCCAACCAGAACCCTCACTAATGCATTTGAACAAACAAACGCTTTTCCCAACAAGACAAACTCCAGTCAACAAAAACGACCTAGATCCTCAAGGATCATCTACGGCACATCACGAAAATTGGGGGAGGATCCACTGCGGCTCCGACGATTCTAAACTACAGGACCACTGTCTGCCACCAACACTCCCCGAAAACACCCTAATAAACAAGATCCTGAGCCTAACCACATGTATTTCTAAGAGGAAAATCATGGAAATCTAAGTTACAATAGCTAAATAACAGAGAAAAACTAGAATCTTACCAATTAAAGAAGGAATGAAGTTGAAAGAAATGGTGGTGATAAATTAACCTTCAAGAAACAACCGCGGTCGACAGACGAGCAATAACGAGCAATGCGGTAGAAGAATGAAAAATGCAGAATGCCCTACTCCTCTCATATTTATAGCTAAACTCGCCCGCGTATAAGAGACACACGCCTAGGGGACCGTAGGATCGTCATCATTGCACCCTAGCACTGGGCTATCATTACACCAATGCGTCAGCATACTACACAAAACACAGTACCTCTTTGACTTTTGAAGCTCAAATGACCAACCAATCATCTCCCCGCGAGTAAGGAACAACGGGAGACACTCACGCTCCCCGTAAGAAGCACCCATTTTCACGAGCAGGCACTAAAGTCATCACTATTATGCCCAGAAGAAACGACTTGAGGGGCTACTGCCATGGACTGGCCCAACGGCTAGAATGAGCCCAGTCTGACCTCCTCCTTTGGTACGGCCCATACGACCACAACCTGAGCTCCCCCGCTCTCTGTCAGGCACCATCAATCGTTTTCCCTCCTAGACCAGCGTTGACCTATGATAATCGATGAGTGCCTCAGAGTCTTCCTGACCTCAAGTCGACTTGACAACCAGGAATCGACCAGACCGCTGCCCGTAACCTACCTCCTCCTCAGAACTAACAACTAGATGCGGACACACCTGCCCGGTTTGACCAAGTCTTCACAACTACCTATTTTTGCACACTCGCATATCTAGGCCTAAAAATAGGGACCAACGGCCAAGCGCTAGAGGCAATATATAAACCCTCACTTATGTGAGGGCCAAGTATCGAATATCCATTATTCATCACTAAAACCCTAATACTTTGCTTGTATCACTTTTAGCATAATCAAAAAGGGGGGGTATGTGAGTGCACCTTCCTATTAGAGATGTTTTGTATGATGTAAAAACTAGGATATTTTAGCATTTATTTATATTGGACGATATCATCTTAGTCTAAATGTGCATCTTAGTACTAGGAAACTTAGGAATGGTTTAGAAAAGGTTTCATGCACTAAAAACATGTTTTTATGTGAAAAACAGGTTTATGTGTCGACACATACATGCTATGAGTCGACACATGTGGATTATTTTAAAGTGTGTGGCTTCTATTTGCAGGTGTCGACACATAATGTCTTTTAGGTGGACACATAGAATAAAAAATCTTCTAAGAGTCGACACATACGAGTTTTGAGTCGACACATGTAGTTCATTAATGTGTTCACAAGTGCATGGAAATATCGAAATAATATAAAAAGATTATTGAACCCACAAAGACCAATGTCAACCTACTATAATCTATTGTCGCTTTTTAAAGCTAAGGCTAATGAATGATTTATTAAGGGGAAACTGAGACTAAAATAAAGAATGAAATAATATTAAAGAAATATATAATAAAAGAGAGACAAGAATGTGTATTCCGCGTACCTCATGGACTCTGTAACTCGTTGGCTTATACTGATAATAAATATGTTTTTAGTAGAAAATATCAATTTAAATACTGAACCTCACACTCACGTGGTTTTGAATAAAGCCACATTCCTTAACCATGAGATTTTTCTCTCGCTCACCCATTTTAATTAAGGAATTTGTTTTTAAAATTGAACAAGTCCTAATCGATACTTAAAGCGCCCTCGCCCTTTTTGAGATCGATGTCCCATTTTTACTATCTGGTTTGACCCCTACGCTCTCACAGTGTCGACTCGAACCTTAGTTAATTTCTCACTCTTGTGACAAAATCATGTTAAGTAACCTCTCACTCTCGTAACAAGGCTATTTAAATTAAGTTTAAAAACAAGAACCAAAAACAAGATTTTCATATAAATATTAAGCCAACATTGTAATTGAGTCCTGTCGGAAACGATAGTCCTCACATATCGGACTTGAAATAATTTAACTGGACATACATAAAGAAACAAACACGTAGTTATAATTATTAACCATGAACATAGGCATATTTAGATTTGTAATGATAAAACAATATTATAAGAACAAGAAACTAAAATAATTGCAAATAAATAAAGCTAGAAGTAAAGCAGACGAAATAAACTTGAATCGAACAAAATAAATCTTGAAACTTAAATAAAGCTTTAAAATAATATCGGCAAGATTACGATCCAAGAGTACATATATTTTATGCCTAAAACTAATGGTGTGGTAGTTCCCCGATGTGAGAAACTACCACTTTTACAAAGTCATTTAGGCCTAAAACTATGAACAGCGCTTCCATGCACAAACTTGGATACCAGAAACAAGTAAACTTGCCCTATTTATAGAGTAACAAGCTGAGAAACTGTATTTGATCATGTAAAAAAATGCTTGAGAAAATCTAGGGAAGTGGCCTAGACTGAGTCTGAAGCAGTTACGGGAAAACTGCACTTTGCACCTGTGGCGAGGGCCATAGGGCTGTGGCGGTTGCCACACGCTCAAAGTTGCAAGATGATGTGGATGAAACTATGACGAGGGGCACGAGTCTGTAGCGAGGGACACGGGTCCACGGCGAGGGCCACTGGTCCGTGACCAGGGCCACAACTTCAGAAACTACATTTTCTGCTATTTTGCTCTTTTCTCCCATTCTTCTTAGTTTCTTAGCCATTTCTCGTTCTTTTTGGCATGGAAGCTTTTTGTTAGCATATACCTGAAATGAAATAGAAATACCGGCATAATAAAATAAAAATGAAAGAAAACAAAACTAAGATGCATACGAGTCAAGTCGAATATACGTTATAATTTCTCTTTATCAAATTCCCTCACACTTAAACCATTGCTTGTCCTCAAGCAATCAACAAACACGGTAAAAGAGCAATTTGAAAAAGGGCACAACATGACTCCTAATCATATGCGGCTTCTAGGCTAATATTAGATTAATAAAACTTAATGTTCAATATCAAGGACGCCGTAAGGACACGATGTTCAAAGACTCCCTCTTTATGCAAACCAATTCGAATCATGCCATTATAGCTCAACCTATATCTCTCGCTTTTCTTTCACTCTTTTCATTCAATAGTAATCACATTAAGCATGTTATTCGTACACGAACATAGTAGGGAAGTCGGTTAGAAACTATGATCCTTTGTCTCGGGGTTCTGGTACATAAGTTTGGTAGTTCGCCCTACTAAGTTCAGCACCAGATACCTCTGAACTAACTGACAACGGGTTGTTTTATTATAGTTTTATAGGTTCCATAACTGTTGGATTAAGTGACTGGGTGAGGGTCACCTAACTTAATAGGTGCATTCCCTATTTTAAATTTATTATGGCAGATAATTTTTAGAATCTTTAGGATCATTCACTTTTATTCATCGACTCCCTACGTAGTTTGTGTTTAAGATGGTGCTGACTACTAATATAAATTACTTAAGATCTACTTTGAAAAATTGAGCCTAAGGTCTCGGCATAATGGGTATCCAAATTGATATCACATAATAAGTGGATTTATGGTGTCATAATAATATCGATTTTATCGAAACTTTCCCAAGTCTCTCTAACACAACCTAAAGTGAACCTATATATTTTCAGAGTGTGTGTGTCATGCATCAAAGAAAATTTATTTGTTGCAGGTTAAAATTTCAAAAATTCGTGGAAATTCAATAACAACTGAAAAACAGGCATACAAACTTGATAGCATATGCAATGACTTGACCAAATATTGGAAATAGATAAAATCCTAAAAACATGAAATAAACTAGAAACCAATAAATCAAAATAAGAAGCGATAAATGGAAAGCGGTAAAGTTCCTCCCCCACACTTAAACTAAACATTGTCCTCAATGTTTCAGTAAAAAGTGGGAAAAGGAATAAAAACCTGATCAATGCTCTCCTCGATAGTTACATGCAATTGATAGGTGCCAAGCGATCGATATCTTTATTTTCTGCAAACTCAAACAAAAGAAAAAACATTAAATTAAAAACTCGTGTGTTGCCTCCCACGCAATGCTTCTTTTAACGCTGGTAGCTTAACTACTCAAGAGTGTCAGCACTCATGGTGATTCTCTCGAGAATGACTCCTCGATCGAATTTTTAATCGTATTTCGTATCCATGGCCACTTATCAATCCATCTCACATATCCCTCAACTTTTCTTTTCTTTCTTCTATGGCTCATTCTTTTGAACTTGTGGTGGTGGTTCAAGATCTATCCTAAGTATCAGCTTTTCAAGTTTGGGCTTAGTTATTTCATCCACCGCCTCAAAGGTTAACCCTTCCTTCTTAAAACTGTTGATTTCCCAAGTTGCATGTACCTCTAACTTTCTCTTTTTATGCAATACTTCAAACAAGGGCGCATTGGTATGGATATTTTCCAATACATCTACATACATTTTGGATTTGGAGTCTACCTTAGTGTCCACAAACCTTTGCGGGAAATGAATTGATGGGGTATAGGGAGGAGGAACTGTTAGAACATAGTTTGGTTCTATATCCTTGTAATATTTTTGATGATAACAAATACATAATATATATAAAGAACAAATATTCTCTCTAATAAAGTATTTAAATATGCAGAGAAACTCTGATGAAAGAAGCATAGAAGATGAGAGAATTACGTTTTGAAGCTCTGTTTAGACACAACATACTTAGAAGAAAATATGTGTAACATGCTAAAATGAAGAAGTTCTAATGTTACAACTTCTGAAAGCACCAACACTGTGAGCAAAACTCTGATATTCTGATAAGTAAAAATTATGGAAGAACAAAAGAAGTCAAAGCACTCATCTACTCATCTATTCTAAAGATTCAGCACTTGAGCTATACTCTGCTAGTAAATACTTTGATATGCAAAAGAAGCTCCAACGTATCATCTAAGTTCTAATGGATATCAATAAACTCTGAGGATCTAAAGTCTCAATGGTAACATTCTTCTTCTGATATGATCCCAAGAAAGAATTGTTTTGATGCGTTACAAATCATTCATTATAAATAAAAAAGTAACGGTTGAACTAAAACAAGATCTATATTTTTGGAAAGTACATTAACTACACTTTATCAACCTTCCAAAAATATCTTCTCATGTCTCTCATGCATCGCCTATATAAAGAAGACTGGGAGAAGAAATCAAAATAACACTATTGTGCACTGAAAGAGAAAAATGTTATTACCCAGTTTTATCTTGTGCTTTACAATTGTGTATACATCACTTTTGTGATTTAGTTTTTTAGAAACATCATTGTACACACTTTTGTTTGATTTATTCTATATTACCTTGAGAAAACTAAGTTGTGGTTTAGACTCAAGAAGACTTTGACGATAGTCATTGTGTATGTGTAATCAAGTTTTGATTAGTGGATTAAGACCTCGTTTGAGAGAGGCAGAATCACCTTGGCGGATGGACTGGAGTAGTTTGAGTTCAAACGAACAAAGATAACCATCATGTATACTATCTTAATTTAAAAAACCCCAATTTAACCCCCCCTTCTTGTGTTTTTCCATTCTTCAATTGGCATCAGAGCATCTGGTTTTGGGTGCAAACACTTAACCGTGTCAGAAAAAGATCCTAGCAAGAAAAACACTATGGTGGAACCAATTCAAAATAACAATGATGATAAAGACTGAATCAATGGAAGACCCCTAATGTTTGACGGTGAAAATTTTGATTACTGGAAAGACATAATCGAAAGTTTCTTTCTAGCTTGTGATGCTGATCTCTGGGATATGGTGACTGATGGCTATATTCATCATAGTGATGAAAATGGTCAGAAGATTGATAGAAAGAAAATGTCAGATTAACAAAAGAAAGAATTCAAAAACCGTCACAAAGCCAAAACAATCTTGTTGAGCATTATCTCATATACTGAGTATGAGAAGATGATAAACAAAGATTCTGCTAAAAACATGTTTGACTCCTAGAGAATGACGCATGAAGGCAACACGCAAGTCAAAGAAACCAAAGCTCTTGCACTCATTCAGAAGTATGAGGCCTTCAAAATGGAAGAAAATGAAACAGTTGAAACAATGTTCTCAAGGTTTCAAATTTTGATTGTTGGGCTGAAAGTTCTGGACAAAGGGTACTCAACAACAGACCATGTAAAGAAAATAATCATAAGCTTACCCAAGAAATGGAGACCCATGGTCACAACCTTAAAACTAGCAAAGATTTAAATAAAATATCTCTTGAAGAACTTATCAACTCCTTGAGAGGTCATGAGATAGAACTAAAAGAATATGAGCCCCAGAAGCAAGGTAAGTCTCTCACTCTTAAATCTAATAATAAATATGAACCTAAAGTTTTTCAGGCAAAAGAAGAAAACTATGGTGGATCCTCGTTAGAAGAAGACGAACCATCTCTTCTCTCTAGAAGAGTCAATCAGCTATGGAAGCACAAACAGAGGAAGTGTAGAAACCCCAGAAGAATAGGAAATCACTATGAATCATCTTCTGGATGCAAAAAATCTAGCAACAAAAATGTTGTATGTTAAGAATGCAAAAAGTTAGGTCACTATAAAAATGATAGCCCGCATCTTCAGAAAGAAAAGCCTAAGAATAAGTTCTCCAAAGAAAATAAGAAAAGTCTTATGGCAACATGGGATGGCTCAAAATCTTCTGAAGCTGAAACAGAATCAGAAGATGAAAGAGCCAATATAGCCTTAATGACTAACTTATCAGATGAGTCTAGTTCATCTGAATCAGAATCAGACTCAGAAGCAGAAGAGGTATTCTCTAACTTATCTAGATCTCAATTAGAAGATAGTTTGTCATAAATTCTTAAAAGATATCAGTAACTTCGAGTAAAAAACAAGAACCTGAAACAAGATCTAGTATTTGACTCTAAAGAAACTAAGAAACTAAAAGCAGAAAACTCTGAGCTAAAAGAAACCATCTCTAAACTTGAAAATGAAAACTATGTTTTCAAAAATGAATTACAAAAAGCTCAGTAAAAATTTGTTTCAGAAGTTTCGAATAATTTTGATAAAATCATAAAATAATATGATCATAACTTTCAAAATTTTCTAGCTAAAAACATAGATAGAATCAAGATGGCTTCAATGATCTATGGAGTTAGAAGAAATGGCAGAAAAGTTGTAGGATATGTGAAACAAGGGGAAAAGATACATATCAACCAAAGAAAGTTAATGACATGGTTATAAAACACACACCTCACTATTCACACTTTACAAATGGAGATGCACATGATATAAAATATACTATTAATTCTTTCTCTGCAAAACCAAAATTCAAACAGAATTTTGGAAACTCTAACAAACAAGGACCCAAAAAGATATGGGTACCAAAGGATGAAATCATCTATATTACAGATGTCTTTAACAACAAGGTTGAAACACCAGTTTTAACACCTGGACTCTGGATTCTCTCTACACATGACGAGAAGAAATCATATGTTCAAAGCCTGTGATTTAAATTTGGAGGATATGCAGGTTTCAGAGGCAATCAGAAAGGAGAAATTATTGGCTCTTGAACCATTAGTAACAATCATCTGGACAAGTTTGATTCTAAAGCAAGTGTTTCAGGTTAGGATACTCTGAACCTTCAAAGGTTATAAAGTATATAACACAGAAAAACAAATTATGGAAGAATCTATTAGTGTCAGGTTTGATGATAAGCTTGGCTCTCAAAAGTCAAAGTAGGGTGAATCCTTTACAAATATAGAAGTTCTAATTACGAGTACTGAAGACAGATCTTCAGAATATAAATGTTCACAACTTCAGCCAAATTCAAAATAAGACATCACAAATATTACAAATACTTCTGAAGAATCCATCCAGAAAAGATAATCCAGAAGCAGCTTAACACATCCAAAAAACATGATTATGGAAAAGGAAGAGTTAAGTAAGAAAGTAGAACAAAAGCTCTATAGAGGTATGATTGGATCTAATATTTAATCCTCATAACTTTATGCTTTAATTTCTTTTGTGGGAACATTTGAACAATAGTTCTTCAGAAGTGAGAAGGAAAGTTGTATCAGAAACTATCCAGAAGATCTGAACATTTTCCAAAAATGTTTCATTTCTAAGATAGAAGCAAGCAATTCACAATATCAACATCAGTTAACTCTAAATGCAAGGTCACCCTCTAAGTATGAACACGTGTTCAAAACCTGAAGGGACTGAAACGGTTGAGTTGATGCATTAAGGCGTAAGTCAAATCGGCAACTGTTCAAAATCTTCACGCTATCCCTCTTTTCAAGAATCATGAAATGCACTTAATCATTGTTTTATTTATTTTAATTAAAATTAAAATTCCTAATTTTTTTTCTGTTGGCTATTTATACTCCACTCTTTCACAAACACTCTCACATATTCACCTTCACTCACTTTTCTCTCTTCACTTGTTCCTCTTTCAAAAACCTAAAAGAGTTTGTGAACAATGGCTTCCTCTCAACAAATTTCTCAAGTTTCTCAAATCATTCCTGGTTCTTCCTCCTCTAATGAATAAAGATACGTTGAACCATCAAGAACTCTTCTCACCACTGTTGACTCTCTGGAAGTTCTATATGAACTTATTGTTGATTTCATAAGTATGAAAGAAAATGGGTATTACTTAACCCTTGATGTTGAGTTCCAAGGATGGATGAAATACTTTGATCGTCTCATAGGTCCAGTTTTCCCAAAATTAGTGAAATAATTTTGGATCCATGCCACAACTTCAAATCATCAAGTAACGAATTATGTCATGGGAAAGAAGATCATCATCACTAAAGATCTTAATGGGAAGCTTATAGGTCATGACGACAGCTGAATAAGATGCGGTGAAATGGAAGAAAAAGGTTCTGACCTAACCATTTTCTCAAAAGAAATTTTTTCCTCTGAACAACCATCAAACAAAATCAAAGATCTGAAGGATTATCTCAGAATTTGGTCCAAAATAATTCTAGGGTGCATCAATCATAGAAAACCAACCAGCTCTCCAGACTATATCAATATTGATCAACAGTATCTTCTGTACTTCATCGCCACCAAAGTCAAAGTTCATCTTCCTCACATTATGTTCAACCATCTGAAGACCAATGTCAAAGAAACAAGGGAATAATAAAGAACCAAGAGAGATTGGATTCCTCTGGGAAGACTCATTTCAAATATTCTGACAGAAAACAGACTGATAGAACATCTGAATGAGGCTCAACAAGAAAATGTTCTGGAAGCTTGTGCTGGAAAGCCTCTAAAAACCAAGAATCTGAAGAAGATGGAGATTATTGAAACCATTAAGAAGGGTCCAATAATCACCACCAAGGAAGTCATCACCACCTGAAGAGTGCCTCTGGAGGATTTTCCTCTCTTCACTCAAGAAGACTCATCTCTAGAAATTGTTCTCAGATATCTGGAAGCCTACATGAGCGATGGTGCGATTCCAAATGTGAATATTCTTGATTTAAGGCAATAATCTCTGGAAGTTGCTACCAGAAAGTCAAGAAAAAGGAAAGCTTCTGGAGAAGGAACTTCTCAGAAAACCCCTAAGGCTGCCAAAAAGAAAGGTAACTCATCCTTTGTTTTCGTTATTGAATCAGTATTTTTATCAACATCTGAAACCCCCTCATCTCCAAAACCCTCTGAAGATCCATCTCCCCAAACACTTGATGATTTTTACCTAGAAATTTACACTTAAATACTTACAAATAATCCTCTGATTAATCCACCTTTTACCCATTTTGATCAGACTCAGCTAGAACTTGCACAAGTTCTTTCTGATATTGATAAATTTGATCCACTATTTGAAGCTACCCAAACCGAAAATCTAAATATTGACTCTGATACCACAATAGTCATCCCTGGCATCGCTTGACCTCTCATGATCTCTCAACCACCAACAATCCCCTCAACTACGTCACAAACTTTCTCCATTCTAGATATTCCATCTCCATATCATTCAACACCACCTAACTCAACTGTAATTATTTCCGACTCTCCCTCTCCCAATAACTACCCAGAAGATCCCCTCAGAATAATCATTGACTTAGAAGTTTGGGACAATATTGTAACAAGTTCTCAGAAAATAATCATTCCAAAACCAACACCAAAAATATCCAAATCATATGTTGGAAAATCTTTGCTGATTTTTGAAACAGAAATACAGGAATGGGTTAACTCCTTAAAGCTAGCTTGCATGGAGAACCTTAACCCAACTGCTTTTGATTCTCACTGGAATAAGTTCAGAAAATGATTTAACTCCGAACTGAATCTAAAGAAACTCAACTATGAAATCTCTAAACATAACTTCTGTGATCGTCTAAAAATCTTCAAGGATCAAGTTCTATGACACTGGGTAAAGAAACCATTCCTTCTTCTAGATAACACCCCTTGGGAAGCCTCTCAGACACCAGATTATATTGAACCGTCTCCTAAAACTCTTCCTCTAGTCATGTTTCAAGAGAAAGGCAAGGCAGTCGAAGAATCTACTGAGCCAAAACTTGCTGCAGTTAATTCTAAGAATGTGGGTTCTTCTGTTGAAACAGCCTCCTCTTCTCTTGTGTTGAAAAATCTGGAGGAGTTGAAGAAATAAAATGTTGGGTTTAAGGAAAGGCTAGACAAACAGGATGAAACGAGCTAAGAAATTAAGGGGATGCTTGGGAAACAAGAGGAATCAAATAATCAAATCAAGAGTTTATTAGAAGTCTTGTTCACACGACTTCTACCTCCTCAACCTTAGCTATGATAAATTATTTTGTTTCTTTTATTTTTTTTCTTCTTATTTCAATCTTTTGTTTATCTACCTCATCCTGTCTATCTTAATCCACTTTGAATACAATATCCATTTTTGTTATATTTACATGTTTTTTATTGCTTTTTGATTTTTGACAAAAGGGGGGAGAACGTAACATATTTTGAATATAAAAGTATCGAGACTTAGTCTCAAACATTTTGAATATCATAACTTTTGTTTTATATTCTGAAAGCAAACAAGAAAAATCTCTTGAAAGTAACTTCTGTCACGTAGACGTATCAAAACATCCAATCATAAAGCTCTGATCAAAACATCTTCAGGGAAGTATTTTTTCTTTATCTGAATATTCAACTCAGGGGAGACTTTAATTCTTTATGCTCTTAAGTGATCTATCAAAATATATGTTTTTGTCATCATAAAAAAGGGGGAGATTGTTAGAACATAGTTTGGTTCTACATCATTGTAATAGTTTTGATGATAACAAATACATGATATATAAAGAACAAATATAATCTCTAATAAAATATTTAAATATGTAGAGAAATTATGATGAAAGAAGCATAGAAGATGAGAGAATTACGTTTTGAAGCTCTGTTTAGACACAACATACTTAGAAGCAAATACGTGTAACACACTAAAATGAAGAAGCTCTAATGTTACAACTTCTGAAAGCACCAACATTGCGAGAAAACTCTGATATTTTGATAAGTAAAAGTTTTGGAAGAACAAAAGAAGTCAAAGCACTCATCTACTCATTTTTTCTAAAGATCCAGCACATGAGCTACACTCTACTAGTAAATACTCTGATATGCAAAAGAAGCTCCAACGTATCATCCAAGTTCTAATGGATATCAAGAAACTCTGAGGATCTAAAGTCTCAACAATAACATTCTTCTTCTGATATGATCCCAAGAAAAAAAATTTCTGGTGCGTTGCAAAGCATTCGTTAAAAAATAAAAAAGTTACGGCTGAACCAAGACAAGATCTATATTTTTGGAAAGTACATTCACTACACTTCACCAACCTTCCAAAAGTATCTTCTCATGTCTCTCATGCATTGCCTATATAAAGAAGACTTGAAAAAGAAATCAAAATAACACTACTACGCACTGAAAGAGAAAAATATTATTATCCAGTTATATCTTGTGCTTTATAATTGTGTATACATCACTTTTGTGATATAGTATTTTAGAAACATCATTGTACACACTTTTATTTGATTTATTTTGTATTACCTTGAGAAAACCGAGTTGTAGTTTAGACTCAAGAAGACTTTGACGGTAGCCATTGTGTCTGTGTAATCAAATTTTGATTAGTGGATTAAGACCTCATTTGAGAGAGGCGAAATCACCTTGGTGGATGGACTAGATTAGTTTGAGTTCAAACGAACCAGGACAACCATCATGTATACTGTCTTAATTTTAAAAACTCCAATTCAACCCTCCTTCTTGTGTTTTTCCATTCTTCAGGAACAACAATAGACGTTTCCTTCTCTACCTCTTCGACAACCTCCCTTTCGGATGGAGTCGATGCATTTTTCTCAATCTCTACTCTTTTCTCACCAGAACTATTCTCAACCTCATTATTACTCCCTTCAACCTCATTATCACTCTCCTTAGGATTTTCAATTTTTTCAACTACTGGTTGTTACAACATCCACATACTCCTCAGGAAAGGGTCCTAGAGGATTTTGTGCTAGCAGGGTCATATGAGTTTCCAATTCCATGTTGTGAGTCGCGAGGCACTCAACCACATTGTTCAACTGCATAAGGGTATCATTATTATGGAGACTTTGTTTTCTAAACTCTTCATTTTGGATAACTTGTGTCTCTATATAGTGCTCTATCATATATTTTAGCATAGAGAGAGTCAGGGCCACATCGAAATCCTTCATTGATATTTCGAGGTTAAAATTATAGGATTCTTGCAGTTCCTCAAAGTGAGTTAACATCACATTTTGTGTCTCCACAAAGCGCTCCGTCATCTTAGATTCTAGCCTAGAGCGAGTTAGTATCGCAATGAGATCCTCCATTAATGTGTATAGAGTGGAATTTTGGGATTCTTGCGACTCCTTAAAATATTGGGTATGATGATTATAAAGGAAATTTGGTTGAGGATAAGTCAGCGTCGCATTGTAATCCTCCAATAATGTTTCGAGATCATATTTATGGGATTGTTGCGACTCCTCAAAATATTGGGATTGGTAGTTGTAGAGGTAATTTGGGTGAGAGTGAGTGACGCATTGAAATCCTCCATTAATATTTCGAGGTCGGATTTATGGAATTCTTGTGATTCCTCGAAATACTGAGAATGGGAGTTATAGAAACTTTTTGGGTGATACATAGTAATTAAGTTTAGAGTGCCTTAGTCTATACGATGCAACAACAGAAATAACAATATTGACTGTTAGTCCCCGGAAACGGTGCCAAAAACTTGATACGTCAGCAAGTGCACGAAAATATCGAAGTAATATAAATATTGTCGAACCCATAGAGACCAATGTCAACCTACTGTAATCTATTATTGCTTTGTAAAGCTAAGGCTACTGAATGATTGATTAAGGGGAAACTAAGACTAAAATAAATACTAAAATAATATTTAAGAAATATATAATAAAATAGAGACCGAAATGTGTATTTCGCGTACCTCAAGGATTCTGTAACTCGTTGGCTTATACTGATGTTAAAAGTGTGTTTAGTAGAAAAATATCAATTTAAAAACTGAACCTCACACTCACGTGGTTTTGAATAAAGCCACATTCCTTAACTATGAGATTTTGCTCTCGCTCTCCCATTTTAATTAAGAAATGTGTTTTTAAAATTTAACAAGTCCTAATAGATACTTAAAGCGCTCTCACACTCTTTAAGATCGATATTACGTTTTTACTATCTGGTTCGACCCCAACGCTCTCGCAGTGCAAGCTCAAATCTTAGTTAATTTCTCACTCTCGTGATAAAATCATGTTAAGTAACCTCTCACTTTCGTGACAAGGCTATTTAAATTAAGTTTAAAAACAAGAACCAAAAACAGGATTTTCATATAAATATTAATCCAACATTGTTACCGAGTCTCGTTGGAAACGACGGTCCTCACATACCGGACTCAAAACAATTTAGTCGGACATACTTAAAGAAATAAACATGCAATTATAATTAATAACCATGAAAATAGGCATATTTAAATTTGTAATAATAAAACAATATCATAAGAACAAGAAACTAAAATAATTGCAAATAAATAAACCTGGAAGTAAAGCAGACGAAATAAACTTGAATAAAACTACGAACGAAATAAATCTTGAAACTTGAATAAAACTTTGAAATAATTTCAGAAAGATTACGATCCAAGAGTACATATATTGTAGGCCTAAAACTAATGGTGTGGTAGTTCCTCGATGTGAGAAACTACCATTTTTACAAAAAATTATGAACAGCGCTTCCGCGCACAAACTTGAATACCAGAAACAAGTAAACTGACCCTATTTATAGAGTTACAGGCTGAGCAATTGTATTTAATCGTGTAAAAAATACCTGAGAAAATCTAGGGAAGTAGCCCAAACTTAGTCTGAAGCAGTTACGGGAAAACTGCACTTTGCACCTGTGGCGATCGCCACACACTGAAAGTTGCAAGATGACGTGGTTGAACCTGTGGCGAGGGCCACAGGTCCGCGGTCAGGGCCACAACTTCAAAAACTGCATTTTCTGCTCTTTTGCTCTTTTCTCCCATTCTTCTCAATTTCTTAGTCATTTCTCATTTTTTTTTTGCATGAAAGCTCTGTGTTAGCATGGTCCTAAAATGAAATAGAAATACCGGCATGACAAGATAAAAATGAATGAAAACGAAACTAAAATGCATGCGAGTCAAGTCGAAAATACGATATAATTTCGCGTTATCAATAATATTTTAAAGCATGTAGCTTCTGCAATGCATGTGTTGACACACTAACCTATACAAGTTGACTCATGCTTTGAAGGTATCAAAACATGCATAAATAATCTTGAAAATTTGCATTCTTTTTTTAATCCTCTTGTTTTCTTTTTGCCTCCAACTTACACACACGCACGCACGCACGCACACACACACGCACGCGCACGTACGCACGTACGCACGCACGCACACGCACACACACGCACACACGCACACACACACGCGCACACACACACACACATACACACACACACGCACGCACGCACGCACGCACGTACGCACGCACGCGCACACACACACACACACACACACACACACACACACACACACACACACACACACACACACACACACACACACACACACACACACACACACACACACACACACACACACACACACACACACACATATATATATATATATATATATATATATATATATATATATATATATTCGAGACATGACTCAAATATTATTAAAACATTTGTATAAATAAAGTACAGAGTTTTGAAATTACTCAAACTCCATGACCACTCAAATTCATGAGCGGTAAATCACCGCATTTCCAATTTATTCTATGAAAAATAAATAAATGACTTACAATATAATATGCAGTCAATTTCTAAACTATTGAAATATGTTTATTTTGAAAATTTCTTCTCCCCCGCAATCACGCATCAAACAAAACATCAATCACTTTGAAACTCCACATTGGTACCTAAAATGTTGGTTGTAAGGATCAGATTCCATGTCCACAATAAGTTAAACAAGAGTTAAAAATCAGACAAATATAAATATACACGTCATGTCCAAGAGAATTAAATAAGAGTACTCTCCAAAATTATTAACAAAAGAACCCCAAGCTTAAAACGAAACACGCGTAAGACTTCATCACCATTATCAACAATCAATCTTATGTCATCCATATGCAGAATGTGCATGCTTTTAACCTATATAATCCATATATAAACCACCACACAGGCAACTGCAACACAAGCAAACACGCCACAAAGGCAAACATGTCACAAAGGCAAACCCGCCACAAAAGCACCACACAGAAATTGTCTCATATCAATGAGGAAAATAACCCGCCACTAAGGCACTACGCATAAATGCATATATCATGTCATGATGATGAAATGCAAGCACGTCACTAAAACAATCACACAAAGATCTTTATCTGCCACTAAGGCAATCACACGAAGATATTTATCTACCACGAAGACAACCATATGATACATATGACCTATCATGCATATTAAAAATAAAAATATAATTTTGCCACATAGACAATCATTCTGTCCAAATAACAACACATCATCATACACAATAAAAACCCCTACGACTTAAACAATCACACAATACATATAACCTCTTATAAATGATGCAAAATAAAAGAATAGTCCCACCACATAAACACACAGAAATCAAAATAGTATTTGTTCCACATAAATTTAAGAACACAATTTACATTCAATTTAAGAGTTCATGTTAGATAATAATACATCACAATTATTCTCAAGTTCTAATAAATATATAACTGATATTAAAAAATAGTCAAATACCACGTCTGCACGGAGCAGCTCAATACATCTTCCAGCTCTATATATTATAACTAGGGGTGTTCGCGGTGCAGTTTGGGCGGTTTTGAAGCAAAAAATCATCCGAACCGCAAGAGAAAAAAACATGCGGTTCGGTTTGGTTCGGTTGGCTTTTAAAAATAAATCCGAATCAAACCAAATCAAACTAATGCGGTTTGAATTGGTTCGGTTGTTTCGGTTTTTTACAAAAATAACTATTATGTCATACATACAAATATATAGGAAAATATAATTTTATATTTAATTGTTCATACATTACCATAAAAAATTTATAATTGTCAAAATAAATTTATAATTTGATACATAAAATTGCGTATTATAATTTTATCTAAATCTAAATAATGATATCAACAAGATTGCATTCTTGAATAAATATTATACAAAGAATATGATAAAATATATTTTGTGAAAATAGTATTTATAAATGAATAATATTTTATTTTTTATGATTCGTAAATTAAAATGAATATAATACAAAGTATGATAAAATATACACATAATACATGTTGATTTCTCTAAAGAATTATAAAAATATATATTGGTTAGTAAGATTTTATAACATAATACGGTTTTGTTTGGTTTGGTTTGTAAAATACAAACCGCAAACCGAACCGAACCATGCGGTTCCACGAGAAAATGACTCAAACACATCCGAATCAAATGCAATTTTTTATGGTTTCGATTTGATTTAATTCGGTTTTACAGTTTTCTATTGAACCGGTTTGATTTTGAACATCCCTAATTATAACTAACTATCCTAGTCTATATGTATTGTTGGCTTAGGTGTATTATGTATTACATATCATATCTATCTATTTTCCTGTGCCGGTGTTAAAGTATTCTAGCAGCTACATTACTATATACACATATCACACTTTAATATCATAACCAGTATATAATAAGAAGTATCATATATTATAAAAACACATAATATATGTATTTGAACAACCACATAATATGTACATCCAAACATAGTCTAATGCATTTGAGAGCCAACAAAATTAACCATATGTCACGTATACAGACTCATATATTTGAAGGCAATTTATCATCAGGTTTTCTTAAAAATATTCTTCCTTAATCTTTGATACTCGACTACACAATAATTCTAACAATATATAAAATTGATTCTCTTAGATTAAAGCACACAATTTGAATTTTAGGTTTTTAATTATTTAAATCCCTAAACATAATTATAAATATAATATTTAATCAATTTCTAAATCAAGTCTAATTTAGAGTTGAATGAAGAAAAGTTCTTACCTTAGAATATTTTTCTTTTCAACAAGAGATTTCTAAATTGTTTCACTGCACGATGGAAGGTTTAAAGTTCTTTTGAGTATTAAACTAAAAGTAAAGACGAGGAGGAGGAAGTATTTAGGATTTTTTTTATTTATAATAATCATGTTTTAAAAAAAAAATACAAATAATTATATTTCAGAGAAAATTATATAAATAATCATGTTTTAAAATATACATTAATAGATGCGTCATCTCACTTGGCACATGCACTCAACTTTTTGTCTTAGGCGCCATCTCACTTGGCGCATGCACTTTCTTTTAGCCATGTGAGATGACACATGTATTATAATATGGGGATGAGGCGCTATCTGAGATGACTACTACGTGCAATTGTGTTTTCTATAAATAAAACACTCATTTCTCCATTATTCTTCACACTTTCTCACATTCTCTTCTCATTTTCCCTCTGTTTTTTACATCATGACATCTCCCATGATTTTCATCAGAGATGAGTACGTTATTTTCTCGACCACCAAATCTCCGATGAAAATGAAATTTTGGTACATTCACTTCATGGAGCGTCTGAAGAGAGAGTTGATGTGATGGCTAGAGGGAGACATCGAAGCTGGGGAACGGATTAGAAGGATCCGGAGAAGAAGAACAACCACGATGATACATATCCACAAACACCCAACCACTATCACCACCTCAAACCCATATGCCCCGCACCTAACCCCAATCACAATCTCAATACAAATACACCCATATGCCCCACACACAATTCAAGTATTCTAAACATCTCGTATCTTTTCTCTCTCTCTCTCTCTCTCTCTCTCTCTCTCTCTCTCCTCTCTCTCCTCTCTCTCTCTCTCTCTCTCTCTCTCTCTCTCTCTCTCTCTCTCTCTCTCTCTCTCTCTCTCTCTCTCTCTCTCTCTCTCTCTCTCTCTCTCTCTCTCCTCTCTCTCTCTCTCTCTCTCTCTCTCTCTCTCTCTCTCTCTCTCTCTCTCTCTCTCTCTCTCTCTCTCTCTCTCTCTCTCTCCATATATATATATATATATATATATATATATATATATATATATATATATATATATATATATATATATATATATATATATATATATATATATATATATATATATATATATTGTTTAAATTGCAAACTATTGAATTCGTTGATTGTGCCATTGATAAGTCTACATAAATATTTGTTAAATTCAAAACTGTTTTGTTGAGTGATTATAATCCATAAGATTGTAATTGGTTTTTGAAATCCACGAAACAATAAGAAAAATCTGACCAACATCAATTGAACACCAAGTGTTTGATAATTTTTCTCTTTGTGTTTGCTGTATTAGATTTTATTGGAAACACGTTTCTATTGTGATCATATTCAAACTGTTGTTTGTTAAAATTTATTATCTCAATTGATTATCATTATCATTTCATATAACATTGGTTTAACACATATCTGAGTTTTTCGATAATGATTCATATTAGACGGTAGTTGATCCATGTGTTTTCCACTTGCCAAAAATTTAAAAATAATTTTTCGATTTTTTTTTAAAACTTGGGATCTATTCATCCCCTTTCTAGATAAGTTTCTATCGTCTAACGCTATGGTTAAAATGTATCCCCATCCCTTGATTATACTTTATTTCATTTTGATTTTTGTTTTAATTAGTTAGTTAACTTGACTAATTAAATAATACCACAACTAAAAACAATCTTTCATGAATAAAACGCTTGATCAACATCAAGTCATTTTCATAATAAATAAATAAAACATAGGTTTTTATAGTTTGAAAACCTTGATCAACATCAAGGACATTTTCCAAAACCAATAAAGTCGATTGTTTTCATATTTATTTTCTTCACGAATAAAACCGATCATCGCACCGTCATTCAAAAACTTTTCAAACTCGAGCTAATATTTCAATTTCAATGCAAATAAACTCTTGGTCAATACCAAGCTTATTTTTTCAAAAAGCTTTTCATAGTAAAAATAATCGAATGCTACGAGCCCTAAGTAATGAAGGAGAAATGATTAGACTATGTCCCTTTGTTCCGAGTCCTAAGATGCTTGTCATATGACTTGTGTTTGAATGCTCACCTTCATCTATGGACTTTAATTTGATTCAATCAAAATATTTTTGCAATAAAGGGAGGAAAAGGACTAGTTAGGTGTATGTCCCTCTTTTCCCGAGTATTTGGATACCTACTGTATAATGTGCCTTTCGGATGCTCGTCTCCCACTTAAAATCAATCTCAATCAATCAAACTTCTTTTTCTCTCCCCGCACGATGCCAACATTTTTATAAACAACATGTTTATCCATTCTACCACGACACAACAAACACTTAAGCCTCTCCCTCGAGCGCACACAAGCAATGTTTAACGGTTAGAATACGGTCCTAACATCATTCAATAAAATCAAGCAACCCATAACTCTTTTTTACAATGAATTATGAGGCTATGCATTTCTTATTGCACTTGAGAAATCGTAGGCACATGATTTCGAAATCTTGGCGAGCACAATAAAAAAAACCTAAAAAATCCTTTCTCTCTTTCTTCTCACAGAATAATTTGGAAGTAAATAAACATCATGCTAATCCTCATTCACGAAACTAACTAAACGGGCCTCGTTGAGTACAACAAATATGACAGATGCTAATCATTCCCCTTGTATAACTAACTCTCGGACGTGCTCTTGGTTGTGACGACCATGTTTTCATTCTTTGAGGATTTTATTGATATTTTCCCTTTTCTTTTGGAATAAATAAAGTTCGGTGGCGATTCTGTTACATTTATAGCGTGTGATACACTTGGGTATTTTTTGCGCCACGACAATATATAGCTTCATTTCCCTCCTTTTTGATGTTTGACAAGCTTTCACTTGTAATTGAGTCGACTTTGAGCTAAAAACGAAAATGTTTGTGCCCCCCTAAAACATCGCACATAAACCACAACATAAAATGCATAATAACATTTATAAGAAATTCTAGACTCATTACAACTTTCTCCCCTTTTGTAAACATAAAAAAAGAGATACTAATTGTTATGGATCTAGAAACCAAACAACCAAATACAATAAAATTTTCAGATGAACATATGAGGTAAATAGCTAAGAAGAATATACAACAAAAAAGATCAGATACATAATAAGAAGATAACATGCTACATGGAACAAAATACAAAAGAAACATGCAACACAAATGTTCAACAACATACAACAAGTGATCAAAACTATCATGTAATGGAATATATTCACAACTTAAACAATACATGAACAAATATATAGATGCTCAAATGCACATAATTAACAACACATATTTAAAAGACTTAAATGCCAATTAGAATAACCAAAACATATTAAAGATGAATGAATAAAGTAAAGATGGTAGTAAGCAAACAAATGAATATATCTAGAACAGGCGCACACATACAATGATACAAACTGAATACTAGAGTTATAGAGACATACCAATCTAATCTATAAAAGTATGATTTTCTACAAAATAGTGTTAGCGAAAACAGAATTTACATAGGAAATTAAATAAAACATAATTCTTATTTTATTTAAAACACGAGGAATCCAAGATTCTCAAATTCCTATAAACCTTGTGAAAATGATATGATGATAATGATTTTGTAAATATGTCAGCAAGCATATTTTTAGTGTCAACGTATTTAACATCTATTTTTTCAACACAGTCTTTAAGAAAATGGTGTTAGATCTTAATTATTTAGTTCGTGAATGAAGTACCAGATTCTTAGTGAGACTAATCGCACCAATACTATCGCACTTAATCAGAATGATGCCAAGTTTTAAATCATCATCTAACAATTATTACTTTAGCCATAAGACTTGTGCACAATAACTACCAGCAATTACAAATTTAACCTCGACGATAAAAAGTAGTACAATGCGATACTACTTCTTACTATATCAAAAAACTAAACGGCTTCTAAAAATAGACAAGTACCACTACAATCTCAATAAATCATCATTAAGCAACCTACAGTCGATACATGCATGAAATATTAATAATAATAACTCTATGACTAAAATTGACACTGCATTGTGATGAGAAACTTTTTCTCTTTTCTGGATTAAATTTAAATGCCACCATAAAATATTCAATGTGAAATCCATGATAGGTTAGGTACAATAGTAAAGTATTGTAAGAGTAATGTTGAGTTTCAATACATGATAACATTCTATAAAAAAAAATTCAATATTTCACTTTTAGTCATATTAAATGATCATCTTTTAATTTTATTTTGACATCCTTCGGCTAACTTGATCTTGTCTTATACATAGGCTGAATTTTAATTAAAATGATTTTATAAAAATTTATAGAATTGAATCAAATACAAATATATCTCAAAGGTGGCCGGTAAATAAAATATATCTTAAAGAAGGGAGTTAATAATATTAATAATTACTTATTAGTTATTTGCAATAAATATTTTTAATTTTAATTTCTCTTTGTTTATAAAATTCGATTATAAGTAGTTGAAAATTTTGTTGAAATAACTAATAGATCTAATATAACAACAAAATACACTAATTGATATTAGTAATAAACGCCTAATCTCATTCTAATTTTAGATCTCAAGATGCAACTATTCCTCAAATCATTTATCAGACTCTATCATCATTCATCTGAAGTTTATGTCATATGTTTACATAGAAAATTGTTGGTCGTGCAATTTTCACAAAACACATCCTCGTCTATAGCTTTTATCATTCATTTTTTGTGGTGATTTTCATTATCTATAGATTTTAAAAGAGAAAGTTGGAAAAGATGGCTTTACAATCTCCAGGAGCAAAATTGGCAATAAGTCATATGCATGATTGGCTTATTATATTGCTTCTTGCTGGTATAGATGGTTTGTTAAATATGATAGAACCTTTTCATCGTTATGTTGGAAAAGACATGATGCAAGATCTTATGTTTCCATTTCAAGAAGACACTATACCTATGTGGGGTGTCCCAGTGAGTACGACACGTAATTTTCTTAAACATGTAGTATTTTATAAGAAAACAAAATACTAAATATTTTTTTGTTGGAACAGATAGTCTCCATTATCATGCCAATTCTCATCTTTATTGCTTTTTACTTTGTTAGAAGAGATATCTATGATTTACACCATGCAACATTAGGTATTTTTTAGGCTCTCTTGGTCTATATTTTTTTTAGTTTGGAAACCTTGTTGTGTCACATTAGAATAATAACTTTTTTGGTTTGGTATACTTAGGTCTTTTGTTTGCTAGCATGATAACTGGAGTTATCACTGATTCCATTAAAGATGCTGTTGGTAGACCAAGACCAAATTTTTTCCAAAGGTGTTTCCCCGACAAAAGACCGGTGTGTTTTCGATCGTTCTCATTCTTGGTATTTGTAATATTTTATGTGTTGAATTTTATGTTTATGTGACATTTTCTTTTTTGATTGCATTGGCATTGGTTTATGCAGGTTTTTGATAAAGAAACTGGTGATGTTATTTGTACTGGAATTCATAAAGTCATAAAAGAAGGATACAAAAGCTTTCCCAGTGGCCATACATCATGTAAGTAATAAATTTTCCGTACCATTAATAAAAATCCTCTCTATTTCTCAAAAGAAATGGTGATATATATTACTATAATTTTGATGTATAAATATATAATTAATGTCACCATTTCTAAAAATGTATAAATATATATTTTATTTACGCCAAAATTATATTAATAGATATCACCATTTATGTTGAGACAGAAATGGAGAGGATTTTTACTCGACTGAAACATAAATATTAAATGTGTCGGTATTTTGTCGTAATCCATCTTTAAGTGTGTTTTTGTAGTGGAATGATATATGTTTTTTAATTTGGTGATTAATAAATGTTTAACCAAATGCATGCAGGGTCATTTGCTGGTCTTAATTTCCTTTCATGGTATTTATCAGGGAAAATTAGAGTATTTGATCGTAGGGGGCATGTTGCGAAACTTAGTATAGTTTTGCTTCCTTTACTTATTGCAGCTCTTATTGGAATTTCTCGAGTAGATGATTACTGGCATCATTGGACTGATGTGTTTGTTGGAGGCTTTATAGGTACATTCATCATACAAAATATTGCATTATTTTTATATTTATTTTTAATCCTATAATGTTTGTTATGCTAACTCCCTAATTTGATGTATTGCTTTTAGGAATTACTGTGTCTTCAATGTGCTATTTGCTACTCTTTCCCTTTCCTACTTATCAACATGGTATGTATTATTATAAACGGTTGAGAACTTTTATGTATATTGAAACTAAAAGAAAGAACTAAACAAATTGGACTAAATGAATCCCTTTATTAACGGTAGTATTGGCTTAAATAAGCCATTGAATACAAGATGGAAATAATAACTGAAACAATCAACTATGCTAAAATAAAGGCTAATAATGCTAAGTGGTTCCTAAAATTAAGGAAAGCAGAATACAACTAAAAGACTAAGTCAGTCCTATAAAATAGGACTTTTATTCTAACTTAAAATTAAGCAGTAACTCTTTCATTCCCTCCCTTAAACTAAATGCTGTACAGCAACTAGTTTATGTCAGGAATTTCACATACACCCAGCATTTTCCTAAGCTTCTGAAAAACTTCAAGTTTCAATGGTTTGGTCATTATGTCTTCAACTTGATCTTCAGTCCCACAATGAACTAGTTCAATTGTGCCCTCTTTAGTAAGATTCCTTAAGAAATGAAATCTCACATCAATATGCTTGCTGCGACCATGCATAATGGGATTTTTAGACAGCTTGATGGTTGAGCTATTGTCACACATTATAGTTATACCATCTCCATGAGAATGTCCCAGCACCTCTAAAATTCTTTTCATCCAGATTCCTTGACAAACACATGTTGCGGCAACCACAAACTCGGCTTCTGTCGTTGACAAAGTCACAATAGGCTGTTTTTTCGAACACCAAGAAACAGTCCCTGAGCTCATTAAAAACACATAACCAGATGTACTCTTCCTATCATCCACATCTCCGGCATAGTCGCTATCTGTAAACGCTAACAGCTCACCATCTCCTCCTTTCTTATAATGAAGTCCATAATTCACAGTCCCTTTTAAATATCGAAGTGCTCTCTTAGCCAATAGTAGATGAGTATGCATTGGTTTGGCCATATATCTACTTATGAGACAAGTAACAAACATGAGGTCAGGTCTTGTGGCAGTGAGGTACATTAAGCTTCCCACCAATTGCTTGTAGTATGTTTCATCAATAGTTTTTCCATCTCCATCTTTACTTACTTTAAATCCTGGAACCATTGGACTGCCCACTGAGTTGCTTTCCATCATGCCAAACCTATGCAAAACTTCTAATGCATATTTCTTTTGACATATATATATACCATCAGACTTTTGTAACACCTCTATTCCAAGAAAAAACCTCATCTTACCCAAGTCTGACATATCAAACTCTCTTAACATAGAGCTTTTAAATTCAGACATCATCACTTCACAATTTCCAGTAAAAATCAAATCGTCAACATAAACACTTACAATTATAATTTTTCCTTCTTTGCTTCTCTTTGTGAATAATGTTTGCTCACTATCACATCTCTGAAATCCTTCACCAATGAAATGTGCTTCGATTCGACTAAACCAAGCTCGTGGTGCTTGTTTTAATCCATACAAAGCTTTGTGTAATTTGTAAACAAGATGCTCACTGCCCTTTTTTTCATATCCTCTTGGTTGTTCCACATAAACATCTTCACGCAGCTCACCATGGAGGAAAGCCGACTTGACATCCAGCTGAAAAATCTGCCAATTCTTATATGCCGCTAGAGCAACAATCATTCTCACTGTATCCATCCTTGCCATTGGTGCATAAACTTCTGTGTAGTCCACTCCATGCATTTGAGAATACCCTTTCGCAACCAAACGAGCCTTGTACTTGTCAATTTTTCAGGATGCATGGTTCCTTGATTCAGGATGTTCCAATCATATGTGCGGTGATCGAACTATGTTCAATGAACTTGATGAAAAATTCTGACATTCTGTAAAATTGGGAAACAACACTAAGATGGATGTGATGGGAAAAGGAAGTGTGAAATTACTGCTAAATGGAATGAACCTTGTTGTTACTGAAGTATACTTTATTCCAGAATTGAAAAATAATCTCTTAAGTATAGGGCAGTTGCAAGAAAAGAATTTGGATATTTTGATCAAGGGAGGAAGTTGCAAGATATTTCATCCAGAGAAGGGCTTGATTATTCAAACCAGCATGAGTGCCAATAGGATGTTTATCTTGCTGCCCCAAACTCAATCCTCTTCACTAACACAATCTGATCAGTGCTTTCACACTAAAGCTCAAGAATTGTCGCATCTCTGGCACCGAAGGTATGGACATCTAAGTTATAAAGGCTTGAAAACTTTGTTGTACAAAAACATGGTTCGTGGACTTCCTCAACTCTCCATCTCCACTGTGACATGCGCTGATTGCATCAACGGAAAGCAACATCGTGACTCTATTCCAAGGAAGAGTAATTGGAGAGCAACGCAAAAGCTAGAACTCATTCATTCAGACATCTGTGGTCCTATCAGTCCCATATCTAACAGCAACAAAAGGTACATCCTATTATTCATTGATGATTATAGTAGAAAAGCATGGGTGTATTTCTTGGTAGGAAAGTTTGAGGCTTTAAATTCTTTTAAATGCTTTAAAATCATGGTTGAGAAGGAAGCTGGGATGCCTATTAAGTGGCTACGCACTGATAGAGGAGGTGAATTTAATTCAAATGAGTTCAATGATTTTTGCAAACAAAGTGGAATTAAGAGGCAATTAACCACTGCTTATACTCCGCAACAGAACGGTGTCGCTGAGAGGAAAAACAGAACTGTTATGAACATGGTTCGTTCCATGCTATCTGATAAAAACATTCCAAAAACCTTCTGGCCGGAGGCTGTAAATTGGACTGTTTATGTTCTAAACAGGTGTCCTACTTTTGCAGTCAAGGATGTAACGCCAGAGGAGGCCTGGAGTGGAATAAAACCGTCGGTTGACCACTTTCGGGTATTTGGGTGCATAGCACACGCTCGTGTTCCAGAATCAAGGAGGACTAAAATTGACAATAGAAGTATTACATGTGTTTTGCTAGGAGTTAGTGAAGAATCAAAAGGATATAAATTGTTTGATCCGGTTGCTAAAAAGGTTGTCGTAAGTAGAGATATTATCTTTGAGGAGGAAAAGAAATGGGATTGGAATGAAAAACAAACAGTACTAGATTTAGAGTGGGAAGAAATGGCAAGTGAAAATGAGAGTGAAGCAAATATTGACAGGGAGATTGGTGAAACCCGTGACGAGGGAGTTGGAGAAATTGTGAATGATGATAGTGATGGTGAAGAGAGAGTGAGGCGACCTCCTACATGGATGAATGATTATGTTAGTGGCGAAGGTTTGTCCGACGATGAAGCCCACTTGGCTTTAATGGTGTCAACCGATCCATTAAGTTTCGAGGAAGCCGTGAAGAGTAAAAATTGGAAATTGGCCATGGATAATGAAATTAAATCCATTGAAAAGAATCTTACATGGACACTCATTGAGCCACCCGTTGGTGCCAAAATAATTGGAGTAAAATGGATTTACAAAACCAAATACAATGAACATGGAAAAATTGACAAGTACAAGGCTCGTTTGGTTGCGAAAGGGTATTCTCAAATGCATGGAGTGGACTACACAGAAGTTTATGCACCAGTGGCAAGGATGGATACAGTGAGAATGATTGTTGCTCTAGCGGCATATAAGAATTGGAAGATTTTTCAGCTGGATGTCAAGTCGGCTTTCCTCCATGGTGAGCTGCGTGAAGATGTTTATGTGGAACAACCAAGAGGATATGAAAAAGAGGGCAGTGAGCATCTTGTTTTTTAGCTTCATACAGCTCCTCATAAGACATCAAAAGCATTTCCGTTTCTTCATCAAATTCTGCATAATTAGCTCCATTGTTGCGAGGACATTCATAACAAAAATGTCCAAGTCGATGACATTGGTAACACTCAATAGTCGCCTTGTTGAAATTCGTTCGACCTCTACCTCTTCCCCTTCCTCTGTAACCAGCTCGACCACGACCTCTTCCTCCTTCATATGTAACTTTCAAAGCTTGTTCTTCGCCACTGCGTCTTTGGAACTTCTGTTCATGCACTATTAAGGAGCTTTGTAACTCATCGATAGAAAGATCATCAATATCCTTTGACTCTTCAATAGAACAAACAATATAGTTAAACTTCTCCGTTAAAGAGCGTAAAATCTTTTCAACCACTTTAACATCTGACATATTCTCCCCGTATATTCGCATTTTATTTGCCACTGCCATGACCCTAGAGAAGTATTTTGTTATACCTTCACTAGATCTCATCTCAAGAGTTTCAAATTCTCTGCGGAGAGCTTGAAGATGAAACCTTTTGACCCTTGCATTTCCTTTAAACTTTTTCTTCATAGCATCCCAAATATCTTTAGAAGTATCCTTCTTAAGGATGGTGTCAAGCACAGTTCGATCAATCGCCTGAAAGAGATAGTTTTTCGTTTTGAGATCCTTCAACTTCATCTCATCGTTCTTCTTTCGTTGTGTTTCTGTCAGTTCCACGCCACTTGCTGGCTCAACATAGCCAGGCTCGATTAGCTCCCAATATTCCTTTGATCTGAGGAAATTTTCCATTAGCATACTCCAATGATCATAATGACCATCAAACCGCGGGATTGCGGGTTGCACAAAGCTCCCTTCTGTAGTCATTTTTCTTTTGCTGCTGCAAGGATATCAAAGACTGCCGCTTTGATATATCAGGCCCAGTGGGGGCTCTGATACCAAATTGTTGAGAACTTTTATGTATATTGAAACTAAAAGAAAGAACTGAACAAATTGGACTAAATGAATCCCTTTATTAACGGTAGTATTGGCTTAAAGAAGCCATTGAATACAAGATGGAAATAATAACTGAAACAATCAACTATGCTAAAATAAAGGCTAATAATACTAAGTGGTTCCTAAAATTAAGGAAAGCAGAATACAACTAAAAGACTAAGTCAGTCCTATAAAATAGGACTTTTATTCTAACTTAAAATTAAGCAGTAACTCTTTCATAAACAAGAACCTCTAAATGTAAAGTTCAATATTTTGCCACACTACCTCCCTTTCCTTACTTTTATTCTTTTGTCCAAATGTGTAGGTTGGGCACCTCATGCATTTTTTTACATGTTGGACTTGGAGGAGGGTCAAAATTCTCAAGGAGATAGTCAAAGTCCATCATTAATGAGGATAGATCGTTCCTTAGAGATGGAACAAATGGAAAATGGAAGACGATTTATGTGATAACAAAAATCTTATATTTTTAATGATTTGGCTTTTATTAAGATCTAACACGTGTTCTTGAATGTTTTAATCATATATAAGTTTTAGTTTTGATTTTCACACCCTCAAAGAAAGAAAATTAACACTTTAAAAATCATGAAGATCGAGATGTTCTTCAAGTAATGAACGTTCTTCCATTAAAGTATCAAACATCAAGTGATTCATACAAGCAAGTCAACTCAATACGAGAATTAACTTTACATTTGAAGTTATTTCATGATTCTAATCATTATGGAAATTACTTATTATTGAAATTGATTGTATAGTAAGTGTGAATAAAGAACATTCTCAAAATGCTTTACAAAAGAAATATACTAATGACACCACGACACCACATGAGGACAAGATATCAAAATCATGTTTTAGCACTATTGTGATTTTATTAACTTAGACTAATGTATTAGAGAATGAATTCAAAATAAAAATAGTTTATTATGTTTGTAATTTATAAAAGACTGACACATATCTTAATTAACCTTGAATATTGAAAGTAATTTTTATTTTTTATTTTTATTATATCATAGCACATTCTCAATTTGAAAGAGAGACCATAGAAGAAAGATATCTTTAAATCTGAAATGAAGGATACACATGCTTAACATACATGTAAATTTGAAAATCTTAGAACTCCACTCGTGACATTACTTATGAATGGAGTTTGGTCAAACTCATCCTTACAAAACCGTATTGTAAGGTAATGGGTGTCACTCTATATAAAATCTTTCTAAATTTTACCTCTAATCAATATGGGACTTGATATTTTCTCAATACACCCTACCCTCTTCACACCCAACCATGTCGGTACATTTATATAAACGATGGGAGACCCATGGTCCAATCGATAGATTTTAATACTATATTATAATTAGAGTTTTACCTAATTCATCATCACAAAATTAACTTGTAAGGTGGGGGATGACACTCTATATAGAGTTTTTCTAAACTCTATTTCTAACTAATGTGCGATTTGAAATTTTTTCAATAAACCCCTTGTGCCTAACACATGGTAACATATTACTACACCCAATTTAAGAGTCTTGTTGATAAGTTGAGTGAGTTACAACCCTTCTCCTAGTGCAATTATAGAACTGCAAAAAAAATTAAGTTGAAAGGAATAAGAATAACGAGTTCACCTATTTCTTGGGGGCTTTGATAATGAGCAATGTGCTTAAACTATAAAGAATCATTCATGAGACATCTTATGTGGTTACTCCATAATAAAATGGAAGTGTAGGGAGAAAACACAAGCATATATTGAATGTTGCAGAATAAATACGTTTCCAATCTAACCTTTCATTACAATTTTGGGGAGAATGTGCAACTCATTGCAACACATATCATTAATAGAATTCCCACTATGTCAATAAAGGAAAGTGTTGGACTCGGGTTCCCTTCCTATGTGGAGAAAGACCAAAATATGAATAGCTTATTTATCTCACTTATATAAGTGTAGAGTGTTAATTTAGGGTTAAGAGAGATAGAGAAAAATAAGGATTCAAAAAAAGAGAAAAAAAGAGAGAAACTAATTCCCGTTTTTTCTGCAGTAGACTAACTAAAACGATGATCCCCGATTTGTTCACTGTCGAATCTAGATGAAATTTAGTGGAGTTATTCGCAACACATATATCTAACTTTCGACCATTGAGGTCTTTAAAATAAGGTATGAGTTGAGAGATATGGTCTTCGCACTGAAGCTGCAGATTTGGGAAAATTTTCAGCTTTTGATTCTTATTTGTAAGTTAGTTAGTTTTGTGATTTGCGGTTGTTATAGTTATTTTGTAAATCAATTTAAGACTCTCTTGTAACCTCCATTGACTATAGTGGAGCTATTTTCTTTGGTCTGGACGACTCATGGTTTTTACTCTCATATTGAGGGGTTTTCCACGTTAAAAATATCAGTGTTCTTTTTGTGCCTTTATTGTTCGGTTATCGTCTTATATTTGTTGTTGATCCTCAAGGTTCCTACAAGTTTGAGAAATATTATATCCGCTGCATATTGTTATGTTATTTTGTCTTAATTTCCCATCAGAGTGGCACCAAAGTTCTTGGTTAAGGGCTATTTTACTTGTTTGAATGATGGAGTCAAATACAAAGATGAAGATGGTATTGTTGATGGTTCTGATTACCATTATGGAAGGGCAAGATGAAATACTTAGTATTTGTGAAGAAATTGAATTTATCAGTTTTTAGTTTTGTAAAAGTGGATTTTGTGTCTGATGAAGAATGGGAGTTTAAACATCAACAGGTATGTGGTTTTATTCGACAAAATATAGAAGATAATGTTTATAATCATATTGCTAATGAGACACATGCAAAAACTTTGTGGGAGAAGATATAGTCCTTATATTTCTCTAAATTGGGGAATAATAATTTGTTCTTGTTGAATAGCTTCATAAGTTTAAAGTATAAGGAGGGGACTTCTATTTCAGATCACTTGAGTGAACTTCAAGGGCTCCTTGATCAGATGTTAGGAATGAATATCAAATTTGATGATGAACTTTTGGGATTATTTTTATTGCTATCTTTACCAAAGTCTTGGGAGATATTTCGGGTTTCTATTACAAGTTCAGCCCCTAAAGGTGTTGTTTCTTTAAAAACGGCTAAGGGTGATATTCTTAATGAGGACATGAGAAGGAAGGCACAAGGTTCTTCATCTCAATTTGAGGTACTTGTAACTGAAAATAAGGGGAGAAGTCATAAAAAGGAACCCGAAGGGTGATAGAGAGAATAGCAGAAGCAAGTCCAAACAACGATACAAGATTCTGGAGTATCATTCTTGTCACAAAATATGACATGTACAGAAGTATTGTTATCAGTGGAAAAGGGATAACAAAGGAAATAAAGGTAATTCTAAACAAAGAGATTATGATGATCCTGATGATGATCGTGTTACTACTGCTACTTGTAATGATCTTCTTATTCTACGTGATCATGAGTCTATTAATCTCGTATCAGATGAGAGCATGTGGATAGTTGATTGTGGTGCTACATTGCATGTTACACCAAGGAAGAATTTCTTCACATCTTATACTTCTGGTGATTTTGGAGTCTTGAAGATGGATAACGATGGTGTATCTAAGGTAATTGGTGTCGGTGATGTTTGCTTGCAAACCAACATGGGAATACAATTGTTTCTTAGAGGTGTCAAACATGCTCCAGATGTCTGCTTTAATTTGATCTCTATGCATATGCTTGATGATTGTGGTTATGAAAATCAATTTGGTTCTGGAAAGTGGAAACTCAACAAAGGTAAATTGGTTGTGGATAGAGACGAAAAACTTTCTAAATTGTATTGGACGGTAAATTGGTTGTGGATAGAGAGGAAAAACTTTCTAAATTGTATTGGACAAAAGCTTTGGTTGCTAGGGACAGTGTGAATGCTATCGACATGGAAGCATCTTTGTGATACCAGAGGCTTAGTCATATTAGTGAAAATGAGCTAGATGTTTTAGCCAAAAATGATGTTCTTCCTGGTTTAAAGAATGCATATTTGGAGAAGTTTTCTCATTGCATGGCTGGTAAATAGACTAGAGTATATTTCAAGAGACATCATCTCTCAAGGAAGTCAAAGTTGCTTCAATTAGTATATTCTGATGTTGGTGGGTCATTAAAGGTAAAATATTTTAGTGGTGCACTTTATTTTGTTACGTTTATTGATGATTGTTTCAAGAAACTATGAGTTTATGCCTTGAAGACAAAAGACCAAGTGTTGGAGAAGTTAAAAAAATTCCATGCTTTGGTAGAGAGGCAGACAGGCGAGAAGCGGAAATGTGTTCGTTCTCATAATGGTGGTGAGTGTTATGGACCATTTGATACCTATTGCAAGAAGCATGGTATTGCACATGAAAAGAAACCTCCTAAAACTCCTCAATTAAATGGTTTTGCAGAGAGGCTGAATCGAACACTAATTGAGAGACTAAGGTGCATGCTCTCTAAAGCTAAATTTCCAAATAGTTATTGGGGTGAGGCACTTTACACGGCGGTGAATATTCTTAATCTCACTCCTACTGTTTCTTTGAATAGTGAAGTTCCAGATAAAATTTGGTTTGGGAAGAATGTCAAGTATGATCATTTGAGAGTCTTTGGTTGTAAGACTTTTGTGCATATTCCAAAGGATGAAAGATCCAAGTTGGATGCAAAGTAAAAACAATGTATATTCATTAGCTATGGGCAAGATGGGTTTGATTACATGTTGTATGATATTGTAGGGAAGAAGCTTATCCGAAGCCGCAATGTAGTATTCATGGAAGACCAAAATATTGAAGATATTGATAAGGTAGAGAAGACTACACCCAAGAAAGATATCAATTTGTCTAATGTTGATCCAGTTCGGTTACCTAATCATAATGTAGATGCTATTGGTGGTGATGATCATAATGGTGATCCATGTGATTATGTTGATGATCAACAACTTGGATATGAGGTAAATATTCCAACTAATTATAATGATGAAGGGGAAAATGATAGGACACAGGATGAGAATCTTTGTGAAGCTACACAGTCATCTCAAGTTCAACTTAGGAGATCTATCAGGCAGAGACCACCTTCTACAAGGTATAATTCTGATGATTAGGTAACCTTGACTGATGAGGGTGAACCTGAGTGTTTTCAAGAGGCCATGGAAAGTGATGAAAATCAAAAGTGGTTGGATGCAATGCATGACGAGATGAAATAATTGCATGATAATCACACTTATGATTTAGTGAAGTTGCCTAAAGGCAAAAGGGATTTGGAAAACAAGTGGATTTATAGAGTTAAACATGAGAGAAACTAGAAGTATCCAAGATATAAATCTAGATTAGTGGTGAAAAGTTTCTGTCAAAGAAAGGACGTTAATTTTAATGATATTTTCTCACCTGTTGTAAAGATGTCATCAATCAGGATTGCATTGAGTTTAGCTGCTACTCTTAATTTAGAGGTTGAGAAAATGGATGTGAAAACGACTTTCCTTCATGGTAATTTGGAGGAAGAGATCTACATGAAATAACCTGATGGTTTTCAAGTTAAAGGCAAAGAAGATCATGTTTGTAGATTGAGAAAGAGTCTATATGGGTTAAAGCAAACTCCAAGACAATGGTACAAGAAGTTTGAGTCTGTTATGTGTGATCAAGAATACCAGAAGACTACTTTAGATCATTGCGTATTTGTTATAAAAAATTTTAATGATGATTTTATTATCCTGTTGTTATATGTTGATGATATGCTTATTGTAGGGAAAAATATTTCTAACATTAACAGATTAAAGAAGCAGTTGGGAGAGTCATTTACCATGAAAGACATGGAAGCATCTAAACAGATTCTTGACATTAGAATTATGCGTGACAAAAAAGAGAAGAAACTTTGGATGTCACAAGAATATTATATCGAAAGAGTGCTACAAAGATTTCAAATCAAAAGTTCTAAGGCGGTAAGCACTCCTCTTGCTACTCATTTCAAATTGAGTTCTAATCAAACTCCTTCAAATGAAGATGAAGTGTTTGATATAAAACATGTTCTTTATGCGTCTATTGTGGGTAGTTTGATGTATGCAATGGTGTGTACAAAACCAGATATAACACATGTTGTTGGTACACTCAGTAGATTTTTGTCAAATCCAGATAGAGAGCATTGGAATGTTGTAAAATAGATTTTAAGGTATCTTCGAGGTACTACTTCTATGAGTTGTGAGGGGGATATTTGTTGGGCTTGGGTTTCTTTCCTATGTGGAGAAAGGCCCAAATATGAATAGGCTATTTATCTCACTTATATAAGTGGAGAGTGTCTGTTGTACCCCAAAATTTACCCTCTAATTTTACTCAACACATGCCCATTGAGATCCTTAACTTGCTCAGGGATGCCCAAGAGTTGACCAGACAAACTCCCTCATAAGGTAATGTACCTCAAACTAGGGTTTCCATTTTCATCAAGATGGGTGAACTCCAAAGACCTCATACGCTCTCCATGGTCCTAATATGTTCTCAAGACCCTCCATGTCAAATTTCAAGCCTTGCACAAGAAGTTTGCTCAGTCAACTACTCAGATGCTTGAGAATCGATTGTATTAGGTCAAAAGTCAACTGTGGCCCACATATAGTCAAACTTCAAGATTTTTGGTCAACATCAACATTTTGAAGTTATATCCATCATTTGATTAAGGGTTGATTATGATTCCTCAAGGAATGCCCCAAATTCATCAAAACCCAAAAGTTGCTAAATTAGGGTTTCTCAGGAAAAGTTAACCAAACTTTGACAAAGCATAACTTCCTCATACTTTATTAGAAATTTTTTATCCAAGGCTCATTTTGAAGATGATGCAATTCCCTACAATTCATATTCATCCCTCAAGTTCAAAATATGCACTCATGAAAAGATATAAATTCCTACATTATAGGTCCTTTTGAAAAGTCAACAAAAACACCTTCTAGGTCAAAGCTTCTTACATGAATATGGAAGACCCAATTGAGATGAAACTAAAAGGTTTGTTTAGGGTACATCCTAAGCTTTCTAAAAAGTCCAAGAACACCTTCCTAGGGTCAAAATTGGAGGAGATATGCATTGTCAAAGTTGACCATTTTTGGAAAATTGTCAAAAGTCAAATATGCCCAAAATTGCATTTTTTGTCAAATGGGCCTATTTTTTTTATGCTTGCATCTTGCTTGTGACATGGTCCACGACCCAAATAATCATCCACATGTTATTGGCTTTATTTATTTATTTTATTTTGATTTTTATTATTTAAAAGTTAAATTAAATCAAATAAACAACAAAAAAATATCAAAGATTTGTTTTGTGATCTGATTTTTGCTGGAATCAAATCCAATTAAGCTGGTATATCATATCAAATCGTGCAAGGGTTGATTAGGAGCAAAATTGGCATGATTAAGCTATTTTGGGAAAAAACAATGCAAGAGCAAAATCAAATCAAATTTCCATGATTTACAAAGATACCGACTGTTTTTGTTGACCTAATTTGTTCTAGTACTTATACATAACACAACCAAAGCAAAAAAACAAGGGTGGAAGTCGTGAAAAGCATCAAACACAAAGTGATTTTTTTGCAAAAAAGTGTGGATCGGTTTCTAACCTAGAGGACGATTCAAAGAAATTCAAAGCCACAAATCCCTTCCTGGATACCTCCTGAAGCTAATAGGATCATTTACACGCCTCAAAGCTCCAGGAATCATCACATAATACTCTCACGGTTTGTCACTTTTTCCAAATTCGTATCTCTTCATTCTTGCATTGTTAACGTGTTTTGATTGCATATTTGTGTTCATATGAATGCCTGGAATATTTATGTATATTTAATTCCTAGCTTTGATGCATAAATAACAAGTTGCCATTATTAGGGTTCATGCTTGCGTTTTAGGGTTTTTTATACAGGGAAAATTGGGCCAAGAAAGGAGCACCATCACACTCGTGAGATCAAAACGAGTTGATCTGTGGCTTTAAATTGTATTTATATTGCTTGGTATGAATTTTGGAAATTTACAGGTTTGTAGCTATGGATGTTGACCGTAGGTATAATTCCATGCCTAAAACGACGGTTCTGCAAGGAAGACGATGTCGTGTCTTAGCCTGATTGGGAAATTCAAATTTCGCGCATTTTTATTATTACACTGACCCATGTTTCATTATATTGTTTGTTATGCGTTCATATTAACAAAAGAGCAATTGGCCTAGTGGCAAGCAGGAACGCTTTTAAGGCATGTGCGTGTAGGAGGTCAGGGGTTCGATCCCTGGCTCCTACATAGTATTTTTCTTTATATTTGATTGCAGATCTAGCACATTACACAGCCAGGCGTCCACCATGCACCACAAAATCCAGCCAATGGATTCATCATCAATCTAGATCCAACGCCCAATGCTCGAGTCATACCATGGACCATCAGAAAGAGTATCACACTGGATCTAGCGCATTGACTGAGCTAAGCAAGGAATGGGCTTGACAAATTCAACATTGCACCCTCTCGATTGCTCAATAACACAGGCCTAATTCTTTTTTCTTTTCCCTTTAATTCTTTTTTTAATTATTTATTAATTATTTCCTTTTCACATATAACACAAAAAATCATTTTTTTATTGAACAAAAAAATCACAAAAAAAAACATAAAAATTATTTTTTTCATAAAATATTTTATTTCTTTAATTAATTAGATTAATTTAATTTAGGGCAATTTAATCCTTTTTTTCATAATTTAAATCAATTAGAAATTAGGGTTAATTTGTACATAGTTTAATTTTCTCAAAAAATAACAAAAATATTTTTCAATTAGATTTTTAGGCTTCCTAATTATTTCTCGTGTTTAATTCGTCGCACGCGCCTCTAATTTCTTTTTTTTTTATTGTAACTGTTTCGGGTTTGTAATAGATTAATTAGGATTTTAATTCCGCATTTTATTTTCAGTCAAATGATTATGTATCTTCCCAAAAGCCCTGTAATAGTTAGGACTTTAATTTCCCGCACTTTTAATTTCCACAAATATAAATTTCTTAGATGTATGGACATTAGGATTATATGCGAAAGACAAAATGAAATTAAAACGGTAGATAACCTTAATTGTGCAAAGATAATTAACTGGAAAAAAAAACACAGTTGCACATGCTCACTCCTAGGGTTTACTCCACTCCGACTGCCTTCAGTAAACGGTCATGAAGCATAGGGAATTTTAGTGGTCGTCCTCTAGTCCCAAAAGATCAAAAAATGACCCATTTGAATGTTGCCTCTGAAAAGATCTTTAAGACTTTAGGATAATTACTGAAATTTTATAACATTGCTTTTGTGATCGTACTCGTCCCTTAGAATGTCCCTTAAAACTCCAACGATTGTGGTACCTGTTCCTTAATAATGGGATAGCACTGTCAAAAGGAAAACGAACAGTCTTTTTCGAGTAGGTAGAAAACTCTTAAGTACTTGCTCAAACAAACAAACCTTTTCACACAAACACTTTTTCAAAACAGTTTTCAAAACACTTCTTAACACTCTTGGGGACAGAAACAAGGGTTAAAACGAAGTAAAACAAAACTTTTCAAAACAAGCATACACACAAGCAATTTTAAAATGAGAAAGTACCTAACAGCCCATGGAAAACCATGGATAGAAAGGGTGTTAACACCTTCCCTTTCTATAATCTACCCCCGTACTCATAAATATTCTCGAAAAAGGTTTTTTCTGTTCTTTTTCCTTTTCCTGATTGGATAAAATAAAAGTCGATGACGACTCTTGCTTACCGCGACATTTTGCGAACAAAAAACACAAACCAGTATAACAGTCGGTTCTGCCACCGTATCACAAAATTGACGACTCTGCTGGGGACTAAAAAAATAAAGTGGAGTTTACCTTAGGATCTAGGTCATTTTAAAAATTGCTTTCTTGTTTTGCCTTTCCTGCTTTAAATTCAAGGGTTTTGCTTGGGTATTATTAAAGATCCTACACCCGGATCTGGGGGCACTTTTTAGGTAAACAACAATAGATCATGGAGACTATACGGTGTAGACCAATATGGTTTAAGCGATGGCTGTGTTGGTGTGGCACTTTGGTTGGTACCGGTATCCTTCGTGGGGAAACGAGGAGAATACGGGGCCGCCGCGTGGTGTCGTGAAGCACTAACGAACCTTAGAACCTTAGTTGAACAAACTTGGCCATTAGAAAGTAGTGAGATAGCCGACCTCGGTATAGAGCTGAGGATTGGTTGATACTCGATGCTACACTCATTGAGATCAGACTTTCGGGATATTTCGGCTGCAAGAAAAGATTGCTTGAGCTGAGATAATGCCTGATAAAGGATGGTCAGTGATATTGAGAATATTTAGAACCCGGTTACTTTTTAAGACAGGTTTGAAACCAACTAAACTTCAAGAGGGTATGACCTTTAACCTCAAGCAGGCCTTAAACCTAAGGACTTTGTGTGATTTGTCTGTGTTTGCTATACCCGCGGTTTATCATGACATCATGCATCACAACATAGCATCCATTCTTATTGCACTAACCATTTCAAGGACCAAGGGAATTTATCTTTATTCTGTTTTATAGATCATGGCTCCCGTTCATAGAAACACTATCCGAATCAGCTTTGTGAAGATACCTTCCCAACTCAAAGAGCTAGTATCAAAGGTTTCCGAAACTCCTGCGTTCACTAAGAGACATGGTCGACTTCTCAAACTGGTTACTTCAAACTTTGATAAAAATATGATGAGTGTACTCTTTCAGTTATTTGATCCCAAGCACTACTACTTCACCTTCCCAAACTATCAGTTGGTGCCTACCATGGAAGAATTCTCTCAGCTGTTGGATATAACCATTCTTGAACAGTTGCCCTTCACAGGTCTGGAAAAAGTTCCTAAGCCAGAAGTCATTTCCGCAGCTTTGCATCTGAAACGAGTCGACGTGGTATCCAATTGGGAGGTCTCACAGTCGGTAAACTTTTTTCTAAGGTAATAAATAGCATGCTCTTTTCGGCCAGACTCGTCATGTTGACCCAGCACACACCCCATTGAGTTATCGAGTACTGTCAAGTATAAGATCAGAGGTTTCCCTTCAATTGGTGGCATTAGAATAGGTGGCTCTTGGAGATACTCTTTGATCCTTTCGAAAGCGGCCTGAAATTCATCGTTCCAATGTAATACTTAATTTTTCTTCAGTAACTTGAAGATTGGCTCACAAGTAGCAGTCAGGTGCGAGATGAATCGGACAATATAGTTCAGACGTCCCAGAAAGCCTCTGACTTCTTTCTCTGTTCTAGGAGCTGGCATTTCCTGTATGGCTTTCACCTTTGCAGGATCCACTTGAATACCCTTGTCTCTTACAACGAAACCTAGCAGTTTACCAGGTCTCACCCCGAAGGTGCACTTGTTCGGGTTTAACCTCAGCTTGTACAACTTCAACCTGTCAAACAGCTTCTGGAGATGGTCAAGGTGTTCTTCCTCAGTCTGGGACCTTGCAATCATATTGTCGACGTATACTTCAATATCATGATGGATCATGTCATGAAACAAAGCAACCATGGCACGCTGATACGTTGCCCTATCATTTTTCAGTCCAAAAGGCATGACCTTGTAGCAAAAGGTACCCCACTGAGTAATAAAGGTTGTCTTCTCCATGTCTTCGGGAGCCATTTTAATCTGATTATAACCGGAGAAACCATCCATAAAGGAGAATACCTTATGCTGAGTGGTGTTGTTAACTAGAACGTCGATATGAGGTAGAGGGAAATCATCCTTGGGGCTCGCCCTGTTCAAATCCCTGTAGTCAACACACATTCGAACCTTACCATCCTTCTTCGGCACAAGAACCACATTGGCCACCCACTGAGGGTAAGAAGTCACTGCTAGAAAACCAACGTCAAACTGTTTCATAACTTCAGCCTTGATTTTCTCAGACATCTCTGGGCACATTCGGCGGACCTTCTGTTTTACTGGAGGACAGTCTTCCTTGGTAGGCAGGCGATGAACCATGATATCAGTATCCAACCCAGGCATATCTTCGTAAGACCAGGCGAAGATCTCAACATAGTCATGCAGCATCTGAATCAACCGTTGTTTCACACTAGCTTCCAGATTTGCACCGATCTTAACTTCCTTCTTGTCTGTCTCTGTACCCAGATTCACTGTTTCCACCGGCTCTTCATGCGGCTGAATAGCCCTCTCTTCCTGAAGTAACAATCTTGCAAGTTCACCAGGCACTTCACAATCATCTTCACCTTCGTCTTCGGCTAAGTTGATCGGATTTTCAAAGTCATAACTGGCAGTAGCAGAGTCATTACCAGTGAGATCCAGAGTGGATGTGGACCTGTATACGTGAGTGTGTGTAAAATAGATGTTTTGCAATATATAATAAAGAAAAACAAGGAGCGCAAAATTTGAAATGCAAGAACGTCCAATGCTTTTATTAATGATATATGAAAATGACACACATAAAGCCCTCACAAATGAAGCCACGGTGCCCCGGGCAAGACACCGGGCCATAAAGTTTAAAACGTTGTCTGTTACAAATTCAAAACAAAGAGTTTCATTACTGGGTAACAAAAGAAATATGGATGAAGTCCTTTGCTGTCCAGTTGCTTGGTCCACCATCGGTTGTAGGATAGATCCAGCTGTCGAATTCAGACTCTTCCACATCATCTTCAATGGAATTCACTCCCGAGTTGCTGATGAACACGGGAGGTCTTCCAATTCGTGCATTCCGAACAGCCCTTTGAGCTTCTGCAGTGAAACCCAAACCAAACTTGTTAGTCTTCTGTGTAAAATTAGGGAGTCGGCCCCAATTTGCACACCCACCTTTCTCAACAACAGCCCGTGCATCCTTGAGGGAAGCCATCTTCATAGGAGAATCCTCAACAACAGTCTCAGCTGATGCCAGTGTCTGGGGAACCTCTTCAAAATGCTGAAATGGGGTCTCAATGAACTCCCCATCCATCTCTACATATCGGAAAGAGTTGAGGTGGCTCACCATGTACTCTTCCTCTCCTTGCACTGTCACAATCTTCCCTTTGACCGGGTACTTCAGCTTCTGGTGGAGCGTTGAGGTTACGGCCCCAGCTTTGTGGATCCATGGATGACCCAGCAAACAAGAATAAGATGGCCGAATGTACATCACATAGAATGTAGAATTGAAAACCTAAGAACCAACCTTAATCGGGATATCAACTTCTCCATGCACCATTCTCTTAGACCCATCAAAGGCCCTGACGACAATGTTGCTTGGTTTCAACTCCAACCCTTCACAGTCCAACCGGTCTAGAGCTTTCTTCGGTAAAACGTTCAATGAGGAACCAGTATCCATCAATACGTGTGCAAGAGTAGTGCCCCTGCATTCAATAGAGACATGCAGGGCATCATTGTGATTCTTCCCCTTAGCAGTTAAGTCGGCATCTGAGAAACCCAACCTATTATCAGCAGTCAAATTGGCCATGTGTTGTACCCCAAAATTTGCCCTCCCATATTCTTCAAGAAATTGCCAAGACAAGCTACAAAATTCTCCAAGGGTTGCATAGTGCAAAGATCTCCTGAACAGGCAAGATTAGGGTTTGTGTTCTGATCAAGAAGCTGAAGTTTCCAAAGGTCCAATTAAGTCTCATATGCCTACAAATATGGTCAAGTATCCTCATATCAAATTTCAAGGCTTTCAGCACAAAATTGCACAGTCAAAAACCCTAATTGCACTACAGTCAACTGTAGGGGAAAAATGGTCATTTGATAGTCAAAAGTTCAAATTTTTGGTCAACATATCATTTTGAAGCCACAAACATCATTTGATCAATGCTTGATCATGATTCTCAAAGCTTGGCTCAAAAATCATCAAGATGCAAAAGTTTCCTTATTTGGACAGCTGAAAAAGTCAACTGTAAATTGACCAGGGCATAACTTTCACATGGATTATCAGAAAAATTCCATCCAAAGCTCATTTTGAAGAGAAAGACATTTCCTACAACTCATCTTCATACTTCAAGTCCAAGAAATGCTCTCACAAAAAGTTATCAATTTCAACATTATAGGTCATTTTCAAAAGTCGACAAAAAGGGACTTTAAGTCAAAGGCCATAACTTGAGATTGGTAAATCAAAATGACATGGGACCAAAGACATTGGTTAGAGGACTCAAAGACCTTTCTAAAATGTCCAAGAACATGAGAAAAGCTTTAAAATTGAGCAAGTTATGCCTTGTGGAAGTTGGGAAATTTTTGGATATTTTGAAAAGTCAACATTGATTCAAATGACCTAAAATTGCTAATGGGCCCATTATTCTTCCACAATTCATCATTCCAAGCATGTGCACGACCACTTGGCCCAAAGGGAAGTATTTTTTCATTTTTTATTTATTTATTTGAATTTTTATTTATAATAATTCACTTAAATCAATTAAATATGGGAAAAATATTTAACTTAACCTAACAAATCTTTTTGTACATGTTTTATTCTCTATAATTCGTGCACATCCCAATATAGAAAGATTTGGAGAGATTGGAGATGATTTGAACAAAAAGCACATGGAAAATATTTGGAAAATAATGATGGAAAATCAAATCTTCAAATCATGAATGCAAGATATTTGGATCCATATTCTTAACCTAATTCACTCTTGCATAAGTATGGAATACAACCCTAATCATAACACACACGCAGCTGCCCAAAAACCAGAAAATCAAACTTGGAATTTTGTCAAAAAAACTCAAAACTGCAAACTCACTTCCAGGGCGATTCAAGGCATAATACCTATCCCATTAGCTTCCTTGAGCAATATAGGACGTATTCCAATCAAAAACATCAATCCAAACGCTGTGAAACGGTATCCAGAAGTCACACTTTTTTCCATTTTTTTTCATTATCGTGTTTTAACATTTACGCACATTCATGGCATTTTGATTATATATTCATGATCAGTGAAGTGTTTGCAAGCTAACCATATGCCTTAATTTGATTATCATGCGCTATAGGCAAATATACCATGTTCGTTTTTTAGGGTTGCAGGAGTTATAATTTGGGGCTTTCCACCCAAAGAAAAATTAGCCTTCAAGGCCTATACCATTAGATTCAGCAGGTTTGGACGATTAGGAATCCATCATCGCGCTCAATTTATGAGTGTCCTAGGCTTATTCGCTATTTTCTAGAAAGTGGCCTAAGAGAACACATCCAAAACCGTTGCCTATGTTTCTCTTATTTCAGGAAAATAAAACACGCGAAGAAGACGACCTCGTGGCGAATGGTGATAGGCTGGTTCAAATTTCCGCGCGCAGGCCCACTAACATTCTTGTTTTTATTTATTATATTTGTTGATTATTATATATTAACATGTGCAAAGTGGTTCAGCTGGCAAGCGTTGTGTGTGTTAACGTCCAAGACCTGGGTTCGAGTCCCAGGTCTGCATTATCTCAATATTATTTTTCCATGTACGTTCACATGCAGCTGCAGCGTTGTGGTCCACCATATGCCTTCCAGAATCCAACATCCACGTGCCCCTGGAGATCCAATCAAAGGCTACAATCTGAAGCACATCATAAGCCTGGTCAACGCTTCAGGATGCTACCAAAAAAAGTCCAACAAGGCCATGCTCAATGGGCCAGAATTGCTTGGATTTAACCTCCTATTTGGGGTCTGAACCCCCAGGCTTGCATATTTTTATTTTTTCTTTACTTTTTTTTTGTATTATTATTTTTACTTCTTTTTATTATTGTTTTATTAATTAGTTTTATTATTTTGATAAATATAAAAAATACCACATAAAAAAAATCAGAAAACAAAAAAACAATAAATAATTTTTATTTTAGTATTTTCTTAAATAAATTTGCATGTAATTATTTAGTTTTAATTTAAGTTGTAATTTTAATACTTTTAACAAAAAATCCAAAAAATGTAGAAATAGGTTTAATTAATAATTTTTCATCCCTTTTTATTTCTCTTTCATAAATATGTTAAATAATTGAATATTTTACTTTTATAATTAAATTGCAGGAAAATAAAAATTAGGTTTAATTTAGATTAAAAATTTCAATATTTCTTAATAAATTAAAAGCCACTAGAATTAGGGTTTGCATCTTATTTTAATTTTAATTAATTCTTTTTCTCATTAAATTCCTAAAACACTAAAAAATACCAAAAACAAGTTCTTTCTTTTTTTTCATTAATTAACTTCATCATTAATTTGTTTTTTTTGCAAAAGGGTCCAACGCCCTCGTTTCGATTTAATTATTAATTCGCATTTATTTTTATTTCTTAAATAATTCATGTATCTCTCCCAAGGCCTTGTAACATTTTAATCACTTCTCGCACTTTTCTTTTCTTTATTTATTTTCTGTCAAATCGGGTCCTGGTTAATTTTGGCGATGTGGACCCGCGCCGTTTGTAATAGCTTAGAATTTACTTTCCTTGCAACTTTTAACTGTTAATCAAAAGCATGAAAGAATGTATGGACAAAATAAAAACAAGCGTAGAACACCAATAACATGACAAGATAAATGCAAATGAAAACGACACATGAATCGCACACACCACCCCTAGGGTACGCCTCACTGTTGCCTTGCCTCGAAAGGTGATCGTCGAGTAGAGGATGTTTTAGTAAGTCCTCATGATCCGGGAACCTGGCATGAGGGTAGCTTCTAAGGTGTCTTCCCATTGCTCTGGTGATCACCATGTCCCGAACCTCGAATTGACCCGAACACCTCCAATGGTGGTGCTACCTACCTCTCAATGGTGGGATGGCACTACCTTAAGGACATTTACACAGACGAATTCCTTAGGGTAGGTAGGTTCTCGTAGATACTTGCTCTAATTTCAAACAAATTCAAAAATACTTTTCACACCAACACCTTTTCAAAAAGCTTTCGAAAGCAATTTTTCAAACACTCTTGAGGACCGATACAAGAGTCGAACTGGAATTTTCAAAGAGACTTTTTTAAACCCACAGCTGAAAAGCAAACAAACCATTTTTGAAAACACAAATGAGCAAGTATCTAAGAGCCCATGGATAACCATGGATAGAAAGGGTGCTAACACCTTCCCTTTCTATAATCTACCTCCCGAACCGAGAGCAATCTCTTTAAGGAATTTTTCTGTGCTTTTGTCCTTTCCATTTGGAGAAAATAAAAGACGGTGGCGACTCTTGCTTCCGCGACATTTCGCGAACCAGCGTTAAACAGTCAGTTCCAGATCCACTGATCACAGAACTGGCGACTCTGCTGGGGACTATCTTATAAAGTGAGGTGTACCTTAGGACTAAGATCACTGTGTTTTCAATTGCTTTCCTTGCTTGCTTTATTATTGTGGGTTGCTTGGGAGTTCTATAGATCCTCACCCGGATCTGGGGGATACCTTCTTAGAAAGTAGCAACAAGGCTGTGAGGGAACTGTGCGGGGTATACCGACATGGTTGAAATAGTCTGCTACGTTGATGTGGCACTTTGGTGTGTACCGGTAACCCTTGAGTTCAGTCAAGGAGAGTACGGGGCCTCCACGTGGTGTCATGAAGCATCAACAGACCTTAGGAACCTTAATTAAACTATCTTGGCTTCTTTAGGGTAGTGAGATAACTGACTTTGGTGCAGTCCGAGGTTGGTTGATACTCGATACTACACTCAATTGAGGGTTGCTTTCCTGGAATATTTCGGTCGCCAGTTCAGTGGCTAAATCGAAACGATGAACAATGAAAGTAATCCCGTGATATTGGGAACCTTAGAACCCAGTTACTTTGATTAGGACAGGTTGAACCCACCAACTTCAAGAGGGTACTACCCAGACCCCATGCTGGCCTTAAACCTTAAGGGCTTGTCTTGTGTGCCTTGTGTGCCTTACATGTTTGTCTTTGTAAATATCTGTGGTGTGTTTAATCATAGCATCATGACATCATCCAGCATCATATGCATTGACTAACCATTTCAGGGGTTCAAATTTTCATCTTTGTTCTTGTTTTGTAGGACATGGAAACTGTTCATAGAAAGACAATTCAAATCAGTCTTGTAAGGATCCCTCCTCAGCTTAAGGAGCTTATATCCAGGATTCCTGAGAACTCTTCATTCAGTGAAAGATATGGAAGCCTCATCAGCTTGGTCAATACCAATATTGAGGAAGATATGATAAAGGTCCTGTTCCAGTTCTTTGATCCTCTGCATCACTGTTTCACCTTCTTGGACTATCAGTTGGTACCTACATTGGAGGAGTTCTCCCGGCTCCTGAAGATCCCTATCCTTGATCAGCTACCCTTCAACGGTACAGAAAAGGAACCTAAGCTTGAAGAGATTGCTAAAGCCTTGCACCTACAGTCATCTGACCTCAAGGGACATTGGGAAGTTAGAAGTGGTATCAAAGGGTTCTTAGCCAGGTTTCTGTTTGAAAAGGCCCTTGAATGTTGGAACTCCCTTGACTTGCAAGCTTTTGAAGAGGTTGTGGCCCTCCTTGTCTATGGTTTGGTGTTGTTCCCTAATCCAGATCAGCTTATTGATATCAGTGCTGTCCAGATCTTTATGTCCAGGAATCCTATACCTACGTTGCTGGGGGACATCCTTCACTCATGTTACACTCGAACCATGAGAAAAAGAGGTGTCCTTATGTGTTGCACTCCTCTCCTGGGAAGGTGGTTTATTTCACACCTTCCACAATCTGTCTTGAAGAATGAGCGGGGTTTGAGATGGTCACAACGGTTGATGACTCTTACACATGCAGATATACATTGGTGCCCTAGGTCCAGAGAAGATGTCACTATCATTGATCGTTGCGGGGAGTACCCTAATGTTCCTTTACTTGGAATCAGAGGAGGTATTACTTACAGCCCATGCCTGGCTTGGAGACAGTTTGGTTATGCTCGGAGGGATGGTCCTCATGACATGTTAATTCCTGACATAGTTTTTGACTTCGACACCGATACTCAAGGACTTCGCCAGAGATTTATCAAAGCTTGGAGGATGCCCAGTAGGATAGACAGCAAGACACTGGGGCACAGGAACTCCATCCCATTGGAACCTTATCTCAAGTGGGTACGCACCCGCTCCCAGAAGTTAGTGATGCCTTATCCTCATATGCTCCCTGTGATCAAAGAACCAGTCTTGGAAGGAGAAGTGTCCTACACTATTCAGCACCCTGATATGCCCACATCCTGGGAAGAGATGCAGAAGAGTTGGATCCAGCTTAAGGAAGAACAAAATTCTCTTGAGACTAGTCTACATGCCAGTGAAAAGAAGGTCTTGGAGCTCACCCGCCTGTTGCATGAGGAGAGGAATCTCAACACTTACATAGCTCCAAAGAGGATGCGTAGCATATTCTGGGATTGATTTGATTTTTGTATTATTTGCCCATGAGGCTTTGATGTACTAAACAATTATTTCCTTAATGATAACGTGTGTTCCTTTTTGTCTACAACAAATTTGAACTTTCGAACCCTTGAATGCATTGCATAAACACATATCATTCATCATGTGCATAGCAGGTTTTTCCCTTTTCAGGTTGCTTACAGTTCTTCGCTGTTTATTTCAGCATCATGAATCCTGACTCTGCATCAACTGAGACATCAATCAAGGCTCTTCAGGTGCAGAATGCACAATTCCAAGAATTAATCAAGGGTTTGGCTCAGGGCCAGGAAGAACTGAAGGCTATGCTCCTGAAGAAGGAGAAGAAGAAGAAGAGAAGAACTGTTCTGTTCAACTCGGGCCGAAGGTTTGGCAATACTCTGCAGCATGAAGAGGCTGGTTCTTCTGTCGGCAAGAGTAGTCCTCAGGCAGAAGCAAGGGTTCCTAGTCTGGTAGTCTCCGACAACGAGACAGATTTTGATGAAGAGCAGTACCCTCCGGCAGAAGACAGATACAAGCAACTGGAGGATAGGTTGAAAGCTATGGAGGTTCAACAGGTACCTGGGCTGGATTTCGGAGATCTGGGTTTGTCAACTGGTGTGATCATCCCTCATAAGTTCAAAGCACCATCCTTCTCTAAGTATGACGGGGCGTCTTGTCCCAAGCTGCATCTAAGGTCCTATGTTCGGAAAATTCAACCGTACTCTGCGGATAAGAATTTGTGGATCCACTTCTTCCAGGAGAGTCTTTCAGGGACTCATCTCGAATGGTTCTATCAGCTGGATGGGACCAAGGTTCGTAACTGGGAGGAGTTGGCTACTGCTTTCTATAAGCAGTATCAATATAATGCCGACCTTGCCCCTACACGTACTCAACTCCAGGGTATGTCGTTAGGTGCAAGCGAAGGTTTTAAGGAGTACGCTCAGAAGTGGAGAGACCTGGCTGGCAGGGTGCAGCCACCATTGACTGATCGGGAGTTGGTAGACATGTTCTTGGGGACCCTATCTGGGCCATTTTTCAACCATCTCATTGGGAATTCTTCTGCTGGGTTCACTGATTTGATTCTGACTGGAGAGAGAATTGAGGCTGGGCTGAAGTCTGGAAAGATTTCGAAGGGGGCATCATCTGGTTCTGAGAAGAAACCCTTCAAGAAGGAGGCTAGTGCCGTATACGGTTCCAGGAAATCAGAGAGACCTGAGTGCCGCCAATCTGTCAGTGCGGTAATGATTGCTAAGCCTGCTGCCGCTCCCCGGCCAACTAATCCTCAAAAGGTTGAAAGACCCCGGAGAGAGTTTACCCGGTTAAGCATGACCTTGTCGCAGATCTTGCCACAGTTGCTCTCAACCAATTTAGTGACTGTCCGAGAGGCGCCGAAGTTTCCAAATACTGCATCGCCCAAGTACAACCCGAATGCTCGTTGTGCTTACCATTCAGATAGCCCGGGGCACTCTACTGATGACTGTTGGGCACTAAGAAGTAAGCTGCAGGACCTCATCGACGCTAAGGAGGTACAGTTTGAGGCATCTGAGAAGCCTAATGTAGTGACAGCTCCCCTGCCTTCTCATGGAGTGAATGCTATTGGAGACGAGGACGAAGTGGATGAAGCTGAGTTTGATAGCTGGATCTACCCGGCAACCGACGGTGGACTTAACAATTGGAGCGCAAAAGACAATCTCCCTGTTTCTCTTGTTACTGAGTAATGAATTCCTATGTTTTGTTATTTTGTAATAAACAATAAATAAACTCTATGGCCCGGTGTCTTACCCGAGGCACCGTGGTTCTATTTGTGAGGGCATATAAATTGTCATTTCATATATCATGAATGAAAATCTTGGACGTTTTCTCGCATTGCAAATCTTATGCTCCTTTTCTGTCCTTCTTTCCTTTACATATATTTCAAAACAGCTGTATTTACACACACACTCACTCATACAGGTTTCAATCCACTCTGGATCTCACTGATAACAACTCTGCTACTGCCAATTATGACTTCGAAAATCCGATCAACTTAGCCGAAGACGAAGGTGAAGATGATTGCGAAGTGCCTGGTGAGCTTGCAAGACTGTTGCTTCAGGAAGAAAGGGCAATTCAACCCCATGAAGAGCCAGTGGAAACAATCAACCTGGGTACTGAGGCAGACAGGAAAGAGGTAAAGATTGGTGCCAACCTAGAGCTCAGCGTGAAGCAACGGTTGACTCAAATGCTGCATGATTACATGGAGATCTTTGCCTGGTCCTACGAAGACATGCCCGGGTTGGATACCGATATTGTGGTCCATCACTTGCCAACTAAGGAAGACTGCCCTCCAGTTAAGCAAAAGGTCCGTCGGATGCGTCTAGAGATGTCTGAGAAGATTAAAGCCGAGGTCATGAAACAGTTTGACGCCGGATTTCTTGCAGTGACTTCCTACCCGCAGTGGGTTGCTAATGTGGTGTCGGTACCTAAGAAGGACGGTAAGGTCAGAATGTGTGTCGACTACAGGGGTCTGAACAGGGCCAGCCCCAAGGATGACTTCCCCTTACCTCACATTGATGTCCTTGTCGATAATACAGCTCAGCATAAGGTGTTCTCTTTCATGGATGGCTTTTCAGGTTACAATCAGATCAAGATGGCACCTGAAGACATGGAAAAGACTACATTTGTTACTCAGTGGGGTACCTTCTGCTACAAGGTCATGCCGTTCGGGTTGAAGAACGCTGGGGCAACCTACCAACGTGCCATGGTTGCTTTATTTCATGACATGATCCATCATGAGATAGAGGTGTATGTTGACGACATGATCGCAAGGTCCCAAACTGAGGAAGAGCATCTAGATCATCTGCAGAAGTTGTTTGACCGGTTGAAACTGTACAAGCTGAGATTGAATCCGAATAAGTGCACCTTCGGGGTAAGATCTGGGAAGTTGCTAGGCTTCGTGGTCAGTGATAAAGGTATTCAAGTGGACCCTGCTAAGGTCAAAGATATTCAAGAGATGCCAGTTCCCAAGACAGAGAAGGAAGTCAGAGGCTTTTTAGGACGCCTGAATTACATTGCTCGCTTCATCTCACACCTGACTGCTACCTGTGAACCAATCTTCAAGCTGCTGAAGAAAGATCAGGTAGTACGTTGGAACGATGAATGTCAGGCTGCTTTTGACAGAATCAAGGAGTATCTCCAAAAACCACCCATCCTTATGCCTACGGTTGAAGGGAGACCTCTGATATTATACCTGACAGTGCTTGACAACTCAATGGGGTGTGTGCTGGGGCAGCATGACGAGTCTGGCCGAAAAGAGCATGCCATTTATTACCTTAGCAAAAAGTTTACCGACTGTGAGACCCGATACTCACTGCTTGAGAAAACTTGCTGCGCTTTGGTATGGGCTGCTCGCCGGCTGAGACAGTATATGCTGACTCACACTACCTTATTGATCTCAAAGATGGATCCTATAAAGTACATATTCGAAAAGCCTGCTCTGTCTGGGAGAATTGCAAGATGGCAGATGATCTTGACGGAATACGACATTCAGTACACAACCCAGAAAGCCATCAAGGGAAGTGTATTGGCAGACCACTTGGCACATCAAGCTGTAGATGACTATCAATCTATGAACTTCGAATTTCCGGATGAAAGCATCATAATTGTAACTGATTGTGAAGTACCTGGACTGGATGAAGGACCTGAACCAGGATCCCGATGGTCTATGCACTTTGACGAAGCCTCCAATGCTTTGGGAAACGGTATCGGCGCCATAATCATATCTCCCGAAGGCACTCATACTCCACTCACTGCCCGGCTATGTTTCAACTGTACCAACAACATGGCGGAGTATGAGGCGTGCATCATGGGTCTTCAAGCTGCGATTGACCTAAGGATCAAGTTTCTGAGTGTCTTCGGAGATTCTGCTCTTGTGATCAATCAGATCAAAGGAGAGTGGGATACGAAACATCCAAACCTGATTCCTTACAGAGAATGTGTGTTGACCTTGATCCCCCACTTCACAGAGATAACATTTGAACACTTCCCGAGAGAAGAGAATCAGTTGGCGGACGCGTTAGCTACAATGTCTTCTATGTTCAAAGTTAAATGGGATAATGAGGCTCCCCGGATCATCATCTGGAAACTGGACGAACCGGCATACTGTTGTGACCTCGAGACTGAACTGGTGACTGAGAAACCTTGGTACCATGAGGTGAAGAGATATTTGGAAACTCAGGAGTACCCGGAAGGTGCATCCATCAACGATAAGAAATTCCTGAGGAGGTTCGCAGCAAAGTTCTTCCTTAGCAACGGCATCTTATATAAGCGAAACCATGATTCAACCTTACTGCGTTGTGTGGATAAGACTGAAGCAGAAAGGATCATGGAAGAGCTACATGAAGGGACCTTTGGTACGCATTCCAGTGGACATACTATGGCTAAGAAAATCCTACGGGCAGGATATTACTGGTCCACAATGGAAGCTGACTGTTACCAACATTCCCGGACATGTCACAAGTGCCAGATTTACGCAGATAAGGTGCATGTTCCTCCAGTTCCCCTGAATGTTCTGACTGCGCCGTGGCCGTTTGCAATGTGGGGCATAGACATGATTGGTGAGATTAAACCTACGGCGTCTAATGGGCATCGCTTCATCCTAGTGGCGATTGATTATTTTACGAAGTGGGTTGAGGCAGCATCCTATGCCACGGTAACCAAGACTGTTGTGGCACGGTTCATTCGGCACAACCTGATCTGTCGGTACGGCATCCCTGAGCGGATTATTACAGACAACGGTACCAATCTGAACAACAAGATGATCGCTGAGCTCTGCGAACAGTTCAAGATACAGCACCACAATTCTTCTCCTTACAGACCGAAGATGAATGGGGCTGTAGAAGCAGCAAATAAGAACATCAAGAAGATCGTGCAGAAGATGACAGTGACTTACAAAGATTGGCACGAGATGCTACCGTTCGCTCTACATGGGTACCGTACCTCAGCTAGGACGTCAACCGGGGCAACCCCTTTCTCTCTGGTCTATGGTATAGAGGCAGTTTTGCCGATCGAAGTGCAAATACCCTCTCTCCGGATAATGAAGGATGCAAATCTGAACGAGGATGATTGGATCCAGACACGACTTGATCAGCTCAACCTCATTGATGAAAAGAGACTTGCTGCTATCTGTCATGGTTAGACGTATCAGAAACGGATGATCAGGGCATTTAACAAAAAGGTCAGACCACAGGAATATCAAGTTGGGGATCTGGTAATCAAGCGAATCATCCTTCCTCAGAGTGATCCAAAGGGCAAATGGACCCCTACGTACGAAGGGCCATTTGTGGTTAAACATATCTTCTCAGGAGGAGCCATGATCCTAACCAACATGGATGGTGACGACCTTCCTCACCCCGCCAATGCAGACATAGTAAAAAGATACTACGCATGAAAAAAGACCCGCTAGGCTGACATGCCTAGGAAAAAATTAGGGCTTCCCGTCGAACCAAAAGGGTTCGGGCAAAATGAAGGGATGAAAATGAAAAATCTGTACACCCGGCAAGTCGAAAACCTGAAAAGGCGGCTTGGGCAAAAATGGGTATCCCAGTGGACTGAAAACCCGAAAGGGCGGTCCAGGAAAAAGTTAGGGATAAAAGCGTAATACTATGTCTCATTGGATCACTTTGCATCCAGAATCCGGTATCTACATCAAGTTCAGACGGCATCGATCAGTCAGCTTCACCTTCAACCAAGGTCATCAAGTGATGAGACGCTCGGAGTTATAAAGGCAATAGCAGAGTTGAAACCCAGTGGGATCATTCACTTCACACAGCTGTTTTATTTTGTACAAAATTTGTATAAACTCTCTTGTTCGGCAGCGTTCTCTTACTAGGACGTCAGACTCTTGTACACAAAACGCCTATTTTCAGGCTATTCAAAAATCAATACAAATACATTTTCAGTTAAAAGTGCCAATTGTTTTTCTTTTTCTGTTTTGTTTTGCGAAGAACGTCCAAGGTTCAATTTGTGATATACGCATTGACAATAATTTGCTAACTCATAAGTATTTGCATACGAAACAAAGGATTAATTACAGGTGACACTAGAAACAGGGGCAATAAAGAGTTGTTCAAGCAATCTAATTGTTCTATCCTCCAAGGTACCAAGGTAGGTTCAGCTAAAGAACATGACCAGTACATCTTAATTCCCCAGAGAGTAAGTCAGCAAGTCAATACACTCTCCTCAAGTGAAGCTACTATCAATCTTAAGGAAATTGAGTATCCTCCCGTAGATCTCAACCTTCCCCAGCAGCAGTACATATTCTTAACAAGCATCCCCGGCAGTCTTGGTCTAAAGATTGTTCCCCGGTGGTATCTCAACATTCAAAGGAATCACTTCCCCAGCATAACAAAACTTCCCCAGGAAAGTTGGAATTTATCCCCAAGCAGTAAGCTTATCCCCAGTAGATTCTGGAAGCTTATCCCTCGCAGAGCACGAACGCGTCTCCCGGCTTTATTCAAAGAGTTATTTCCTTACCAGGATATAACTGGGTTATCCTCAGCCAAAAGCCACGAAAAGATCGCCGTCGACGAAGTCTCTTACCCCCAGCGAAGTCTATCAGTACTTCCAACACAACAAGGATATCCCCAGCAAATCATTATCAACGACTCAGCAAAGTATCTCTCTCCCCACAGAATATTGCTTCCCAGCATGGTCGCTAGAGTATTTTTCTCCCCGCAGAATCTTCCATTTGCCAAGTTTATTCTGCAACGGAGTCATCTTCTCCTACCGGTATTCTTGCAGTTATCATCCCCAGCGGAAGAAAAATCTATTCTTCAACATCAGCCCAGGATATGACTTCCCGGCATCCGTCAAGGATTTACTTTCCTAGACGAAAACATACATTCATAAAACATCACATACATCATTATAGCATGCATAGACGCATTATATCATACAAATCTCATTTATGTTGAGAACATCATTGCTTGATCCATATCATGCATTGCATATGACTGACCTTTACCTTTCAGGAAAGATGCAGTTGAAATTCTCAATCATATTTCAAGACCTAGACCGGTTCAGTTAATCAACTCCAAAGATTTCTTATCCATGTCCCAGGCCTTCTCTAGTCCAGCTAAATCGACTCCCAACAGATTTTTCTGATAAAGACTCAGTAGAAGTTATCCCAGGTTATAATTTCCTATTGGTTCTCTCTCCGACGGTGCATGAGATTTCCATTTTAGGGTTTTCTTTAAGATTATAATTTCCTATTGGTTCTCTCTCCGACGGTGCATGAGATTTCCATTTTAGGTTTTTCTTTAAGATTATATTGTCCTATTGGTTCTCTCTCCGACGGTGCATGAGATTTCCATTTTAGGTTTTTCTTTAAGATTATATTGTCCTATTGGTTCTCTCTCCGACGGTGCATGAGATTTCCATTTTAGGTTTTTCTTTAAGATTATATTTTCCTATTGGTTCTCTCTCCGACGGTGCATGAGATTTCCATTTTAGGTTTTTCTTTAAGATTATATTTTCCTATTGGTTCTCTCTCCGACGGTGCATGAGATTTCCATTTTAGGTTTTTCTTTGAGATTATAATGTCCTATTGGTTCTCTCTCTGACGGTGCATGAGATTTCCATTTTAGGTTTTTTCTTTGAGATTATAATGTCCTATTGGTTCTCTCTCCGACGGTGCATGAGATTTCCATTTTAGGTTTCTCTTTGAGATTATAATGTCCTATTGGTTCTCTCTCCGACGGTGCATGAGATTTCCATTTTAGGTTTTTTCTTTGAGATTATAATGTCCTATTGGTTCTCTCTCCGACGGTGCATGAGATTTCCATTTTAGGTTTCTCTTTGAGATTATAATGTCCTATTGGTTCCCTCTCCGACGGTGAGTGAGGTGATAATTCCTTTTCAGATGGTTCCCTCTCCGACGGTGAGTGAGGTGATAATTCCTTTTCAGATGGTTCCCTCTCCGACGGTGAGTGAGGTGATAATTCCTTTTCAGATGGTTCCCTCTCCGACGGTGAGTGAGGTGATAATTCCTTTTCAGATGGTTCCCTCTCCGACGGTGAGTGAGGTTATAATTTCCTATGGTTCTCTCCCCGACGGTGCGTGAGATGTAATTCCCTTTCCGATTATAATTTCCTTTGGTTCCCTTCCCGATACTGCAAAGATGGTAATTCCCACCATGATGTTCTCAACAAGCATTGTTGAAGTTAAGGTCACCCAAGGTTCTCTTACCGTTCATGCTAAGGTAGTAACCATCCCTGGTTCATTCATCATCTTGTGAAGCTCCAGATTCAGCTCCTGTAACCAGTCAGGACATATCTATACCAAGCATCTGAAAACCAGCTCCTGCAACGTGTCAGGTACTCATTTTTCTTTTTCAGGTATGCAGGTTCTCGCTAAGGAATCTCTTACGCGATCAATATCCAGATGGCATCTATAAGCCCATCATCCCATCCAGTAATCTCTAAATGGCATCTGTAAGCCCATTTCCACCATCACTACTACTATGTGAGCGTAAATTTCTGGGCACTCTAGTGTTCAATCATCTTCTACCCTCGAATTACGAAAGGCACGTCAGCCAATCTGCATCCTCAGGTCTAAGAAGATTGAACAGGGGCAACTGTTGTACCCCAAAATTTGCCCTCCCATATTCTTCAAGAAATTGCCAAGACAAGCTACAAAATTCTCCAAGGGTTGCATAGTGCAAAGATCTCCTGAACAGGCAAGATTAGGGTTTGTGTTATGATCAAGAAGCTGAAGTTTCCAAAGGTCCAATTAAGTCTCATATGCCTACAAATATGGTCAAGTATCCTCATATCAAATTTCAAGGCTTTCAGCACAAAATTGCACAGTCAAAAACCCTAATTGCACTACAGTCAACTGTAGGGGCAAAATGGTCATTTGATAGTCAAAAGTTCAAATTTTTGGTCAACATATCATTTTGAAGCCACAAACATCATTTGATCAATGCTTGATCATGATTCTCAAAGCTTGGCTCAAAAATCATCAAGATGCAAAAGTTTCCTTATTTGGACAGCTGAAAAAGTCAACTATAAATTGACCAGGGCATAACTTTCACATGGATTATCAGAAAAATTCCATCCAAAGCTCATTTTGAAGAGAAAGAAATTTCCTACAACTCATCTTCATACTTCAAGTCCAAGAAATGCTCTCACAAAAAGTTATCAATTTCAACATTATAGGTCATTTTCAAAAGTCAACAAAAAGGGACTTTAAGTCAAAGGCCATAACTTGAGATTGGTAAATCAAAATGACATGGGACCAAAGACATTGGTTAGAGGACTCAAAGACCCTTCTAAAATGTCCAAGAACATGAGAAAAGCGTAAAAATTGAGCAAGTTATGCCTTGTGGAAGTTGGGAAATTTTTGGATATTTTAAAAAGTCAACATTGATTCAAATGACCTAAAATTGCTAATGGGCCCATTATTCTTCCACAATTCATCATTCCAAGCATGTGAACGACCACTTGGCCCAAAGGGAAGTATTTTTTCATTTTTTATTTATTTATTTGAATTTTTATTTATAATAATTCACTTAAATCAATTAAATATGGGAAAAATATTTAACTTAACCTAACAAATCTTTTTGTACATGTTTTATTCTCTATAATTCGTGCACATCCCAATATAGAAAGATTTGGAGAGATTGGAGATGATTTGAACAAAAAGCACATGGAAAATATTTGGAAAATAATGATGGAAAATCAAATCTTCAAATCATGAATGCAAGATATTTGGATCCATATTCTTAACCTAATTCACTCTTGCATAAGTATGGAATACAACCCTAATCATAACACACACGCAGCTGCCCAAAAACCAGAAAATCAAACTTGGAATTTTGTCAAAAAAACTCAAAACTGCAAACTCACTTCCAGGGCGATTCAAGGCATAATACCTATCCCATTAGCTTCCTTGAGCAATATAGGACGTATTCCAATCAAAAACATCAATCCAAACGCTGTGAAACGGTATCAAGAAGTCACACTTTTTTCCATTTTTTTTCATTATCGTGTTTTAACATTTACGCACATTCATGGCATTTTGATTATATATTCATGATCAGTGAAGTGTTTGCAAGCTAACCATATGCCTTAATTTGATTGTCATGCGCTATAGGCAAATATACCATGTTCGTTTTTTAGGGTTGCAGGAGTTATAATTTGGGGCTTTCCACCCAAAGAAAAATTAGCCTTCAAGGCCTATACCATTAGATTCAGCAGGTTTGGACGATTAGGAATCTATCATCGCGCTCAATTTATGAGTGTCCTAGGCTTATTCGCTATTTTCTGGAAAGTGGCCTAAGAGAACACATCCAAAACCGTTGCCTATGTTTCTCTTATTTCAGGAAAATAAAACACGCGAAGAAGACGACCTCGTGGCGAATGGTGATAGGCTGGTTCAAATTTCCGCGCGCAGGCCCACTAACATTCTTGTTTTTATTTATTATATTTGTTGATTATTATATATTAACATGTGCAAAGTGGTTCAGCTGGCAAGCGTTGTGTGTGTTAACGTCCAAGACCTGGGTTCGAGTCCCAGGTCTGCATTATCTCAATATTATTTTTCCATGTACGTTCACATGCAGCTGCAGCGTTGTGGTCCACCATATGCCTTCCAGAATCCAACATCCACGTGCCCCTGGAGATCCAATCAAAGGCTACAATCTGAAGCACATCATAAGCCTGGTCAACGCTTCAGGATGCTACCAAAAAAAGTCCAACAAGGCCATGCTCAATGGGCCAGAATTGCTTGGATTTAACCTCCTATTTGGGGTCTGAACCCCCAGGTTTGCATATTTTTATTTTTTCTTTACTTTTTTTTTTGTATTATTATTTTTACTTCTTTTTATTATTGTTTTATTAATTAGTTTTATTATTTTGATAAATATAAAAAATACCACATAAAAAAAATCAGAAAACAAAAAAACAATAAATAATTTTTATTTTAGTATTTTCTTAAATAAATTTGCATGTAATTATTTAGTTTTAATTTAAGTTGTAATTTTAATACTTTTAACAAAAAAACCAAAAAATGTAGAAATAGGTTTAATTAATAATTTTTCATCCCTTTTTATTTCTCTTTCATAAATATGTTAAATAATTGAATATTTTACTTTTATAATTAAATTGCAGGAAAATAAAAATTAGGTTTAATTTAGATTAAAAATTTCAATATTTCTTAATAAATTAAAAGCCACTAGAATTAGGGTTTGCATCTTATTTTAATTTTAATTAATTCTTTTTCTCATTAAATTCCTAAAACACTAAAAAATACCAAAAACAAGTTCTTTCTTTTTTTTCATTAATTAACTTCATCATTAATTTGTTTTTTTTGCAAAAGGGTCCAACGCCCTCGTTTCGATTTAATTATTAATTCGCATTTATTTTTATTTCTTAAATAATTCATGTATCTCTCCCAAGGCCTTGTAACATTTTAATCACTTCTCGCACTTTTCTTTTCTTTATTTATTTTCTGTCAAATCGGGTCCTGGTTAATTTTGGCGATGTGGACCCGCGCCGTTTGTAATAGCTTAGAATTTACTTTCCTTGCAACTTTTAACTGTTAATCAAAAGCATGAAAGAATGTATGGACAAAATAAAAACAAGCGTAGAACACCAATAACATGACAAGATAAATGCAAATGAAAACGACACACGAATCGCACACACCACCCCTAGGGTACGCCTCACTGTTGCCTTGCTTTGAAAGGTGATCGTCGAGTAGAGGATGTTTTAGTAAGTCCTCATGATCCGGGAACCTGGCATGAGGGTAGCTTCTAAGGTGTCTTCCCATTGCTCTGGTGATCACCATGTCCCGAACCTCGAATTGACCCGAACACCTCCAATGGTGGTGCTACCTACCTCTCAATGGTGGGATGGCACTACCTTAAGGACATTTACACAGACGAATTCCTTAGGGTAGGTAGGTTCTCGTAGATACTTGCTCTAATTTCAAACAAATTCAAAAATACTTTTCACACCAACACCTTTTCAAAAAGCTTTCGAAAGCAATTTTTCAAACACTCTTGAGGACCGATACAAGAGTCGAACTGGAATTTTCAAAGAGACTTTTTTAAACCCACAACTGAAAAGCAAACAAACCATTTTTGAAAACACAAATGAGCAAGTATCTAAGAGCCCATGGATAACCATGGATAGAAAGGGTGCTAACACCTTCCCTTTCTATAATCTACCTCCCGAACCGAGAGCAATCTCTTTAAGGAATTTTTCTGTACTTTTGTCCTTTCCATTTGGAGAAAATAAAAGACGGTGGTGACTATTGCTTCCGCGACATTTCGCGAACCAGCGTTAAACAGTCAGTTCCAGATCCACCGATCACACCATGCAATCTGTAAACTGATCAGCTGACGTCTCTTGTGGTACGTGGGCAGTCTTCAGAAATGTAATCAGATCCTTGGCATGGGCCTCTGAGCATAACAATAATGACAACATAGAAATCTTGGACGGGGTTTTCCCCAGTTTTTTAACTACATTGTAGTCACTCTTTTTTATAATCTTCAGAATCTCTTCCATCTCTTGTTTGGAAGCTTCAACAGTAATCGTCTTCGGTGCCTCCGTCTGGGCAGGCTCACTGGTGGTCCCTTTGCCCTGAGTGTTAGATGACTCGGCGACAGGGGTAAGAATAAGCACTTGAACAGGAATAGTAACAGGTACACTGGCAGGTGTAATGACAACAGGTCTTCGGGCAGTTGGTGGAGAGATATCAGGTGAGAAAAGTCTTCCGCTGCGGGTGACTTTAGCGGGTCCAACAATATTTCTGACGTCAGTATCAACATCCAACTCTTGTTTAACTCCATGAAAATAAACATCAGCCCCATAGTGCCAAGGGACAGCTTTATCAGAGGTATAAGGGATGGGCCCCGGAACAGTGATGATCACAGGTGCGATTCTCGGAACAGATGTAATTCTAACAGGCTTCCTCGAGGGAGCCTTGGAAGAATTGTCGAAAATGGTAATAATGGCAACTTCTTCAGTAGGAACTGGGGGAACAGCAGTCTTCTCAAATAGAATTTCTTTACTATCCATCAGGCGTTTGACACCTGATTTCAAAAGATGGCAACCAGTAGGTAGGGCAGAACACATACGGCAACCTTCGTCACAACCCGGAAATAAACCGGCTAGCAAAAGGTTCTTCTTCACAATCAACAAAGGGGTAACAATGTTATTCACAGAAACCATAAACAAGTCTTCATCTATAGCATTCACTCCATGCTTGGGCATAGGAGCAGTCACAATATTAGGTCTTTCAGACGCTTCGAACTCGATTTCCTTAGCATCAATTAAGTCTTGTATCTTATTCTTCAAAGTCCAACAATCATTTGTATTATGCCCCAGGCTATCAGAGTGATAAGCACAGTGGGCATTGCAGTTATACTTCGGTGAGGTTGTATTTGGATTCTTCGGGGCTTCCCTTGGAATCACCAGATTGGTCTTCAGCAACTGTGGCAGAATCTGAGATAAGGTCATGTTGAGATGGATGAATTGCCTTCGAGGTCTCTCGTCCTTTTGTTGATTGTTGTGCTGAGGAGCACCAGCAGGTTTTGAAATAACAACTGCATTAATAGCTTGGCGGCGTTCAGGTCTATTATGGCTTTTTGAATCGTAGACAATACTTGACTCTTTCTTAAATGGCTTCTTCTCGGTGCTTGATGAGGCACCCTTCTGTATCTTACCAGCCTTAATACCAACCTCAATCCTCTCACCGGTCATAATTAGCTATGTAAACCCAGACGAAGAGCTTCCAATTAGATGGTTGAAAAATGGACCAGACAGGGTCCCCAGAAACATATCCACAAGCTCCCGATCAGCTAAGGGTGGTTGTACTCTTCCGGCGAGGTCCCTCAACTTCTGAGCATAATCTTTGAATCCTTCGCTTGTTCCCATTGACATACCCTGGAGTTGGGTACGCGTAGGAGCGGGGTCGGGGTTGTATTGGTACTGCCTATAGAAAGCAGTAGCCAAATCTTCCCAACTGCGAATACTAGCTCCGTCCAACTGGTAGAACCACTCAAGCTGAGTCCCTGAGAAACTGTCTTGAAAGAAATGGATCCATAAGTTCTTATCAGTGGTGTACGGCTGAATCTTCCTTACATATGACCGGAGGTGCAGCTTCGGACAAGAAACTCTGTCATACTTAGCAAAGGTTGGTGCCTTGAATTTGTGGGGAATCACCACCCCAAATGATAGACCTAGATCACCAAAGTCTAGACTAGGCACCTTCTGAACTTCCATAGCACTCAACCAGTCTTCCAGTTGCTTGTATCTATCCTCAGCAGGAGGATACTGGTCTTCGTCGAAGTCCGTCTTGTTGTCGGAGACCACAGGGCTAGGAGCCCTCCTTTCTTCCTGACTATCTTTCCCTCCAGATGAGGTGGTCAAATCAACTTCATTCTGAAGCCTATTTCCAAACCTGTGTCATGTGTTAAACAGGATTGTCCTCTTCTTCTTCTTCTTCTTCTTCTTCTCTTTCAGAATCAGGGCCTTCAGATCTTGCTGACCCTTAGCTAGATTCATGAACAGCTCTTGGAATTGGGCATTCTGGGTCTGGAGGGCCTTGATGGCTTGCTCAGTTGAAGGTTCAGCAGACATGATGCTGAAATAAACAGCGAAGAAGATAAGAGACCTGTAACGGGTACCTGTTATGAAGTGCATGGGATGAAATGCGTATGACATGATTTCAAAGACAATCGGGAGATTCAAATTTGTAAACAAGAAAGGAAACACACTTTATTAGATAAACTTTGAAATTCAAATTGTTCAACTGATGCCCTTAAGGCGTTACAAGAATGGAAATAATGAAAAGTAAATCAAACTGGAAAGGAAATAAACAAAGGACAATCAGTGCTCCCATGGTCTCTTCTTGTCGGTGCGGACATAGTCATTGAGAATCCACTCGTTCTCCAGCTGCCTAGTCAACCTCTGGATCTTCTGTTCTTACTCGTTAAACTTCTCTCGGTAAGTATCCCGTTCTTCTCTCAGTTGCATCTAAGACCTTTTCAGTGCCCCAATGTCAGTGGGCATGTAAGGATGGAGGATGGTCGGAAGAACCCCTTCTTCATTAGCAATTTCAACAATGATAGGCCAGACGGCTTCATATGGCATACCCAACTTTTGGGCACGGATACAAACCCATCTGAGATATGGCTCCATTGGCAGAGAAGTCTTTGGGCCCAACTCGTGTGGATCAGATCTATGAACTCTATCCCAGACCCTTATGAATCTGCGACGTTGCTCGTCGCTATCCCCTTAAAAATCAAAGATGATACTAGGCATTAGCATTTCATGAGGTCCTTCTCTTTTGGCACGCCCAAACTAACGTAAGGCCAAGCATGGGTTGTAAGAAATTCCTCCATGGGTTCCCATCAGTGGAACGTTGGGGTACTCCCTACAACGATCAATGATAGCCACCTCACCCATACCCTTGAGAGTCTAGATGATATCATTATGAGACAGAGACATAACCCTATAAGCCCAGCCCATGCCTTCTTTGTTCTTCAGCACTGACTTGGGGAGGTGCGAAATAAACCACCTCACCAATAAAGGAACACAGCACATCAAGGTTCCCTGCTTTCGGGCAGTACGGGCATAAAGCTGATGAAGGATGTCACCCAAGAGAGTGGCTACAGGATTACGAGAGATGAAGATTTTCACCGCATTTACATCAACAAAGGAGTCAGAGTTCGGAAACAATACTAAGCCATATATCAGAAGGGCCAGAATATCCTCGGATGCCTTGAAGTCTAGGCTATCCCAGAAATAGTTAGCCTTACCAACCAAAAACTTAGTCAGAAAGCCCTTTGCTCCACTTCTAGTCTCCCAATTAGCCATTACCTCATCCTTTATCAAATGAAGAGCTGCAGCAATCTCTTCGGGCCTAAGAATATTCTCCCAACCAGTAAACGGGGTCTGCTCTAGAATAGAGATACCGAGCAGATCAGAGAACTCTTCTAAGGTGGGTACCAACTGGTAGTCCTGGAAGGTAAAGCAATGGTAAAACGGATCATAGAATTGGAATAAAACACTCATCATCTGCTCGTCCAATTTGGAGGTGACCAAACTGAGAAGATAACCATGTCTTCTGAGGAAGGAAGTAGTATCAGGCATCTTTGCAATCAGATCTTTAAGCAAGGTGGGAACCTGGACAAAGTTGATTCGGATGGTATTCCTACGCATAGGCATCATGATGACCTACAAAACAGAACAAAGATTAATCCCTCTTGTCTTTGAAATAGGTTAGTCCAATGCAAGATATATGCAATGTTATGATGTCATGATGTCATGATAGAAAGCACATCACAAGTATCCACAAACAACAAACATGGTAAAGGCACACAAGTCACACAGAGAGCCCTTAGATTTCAGGATGGCAAGGAGCTTAGGTACTACCCTCTTTCAGTTCAGTTGGTTTAAACCTATCCTAAAAATAGTAACCAGGTTCTAGAGGATCTCAATATCACTGACTACCCTCGATCGGTCATAATTCCAGTTTAGCAACCTTTTCTTGCGGTCAGAATCATCGCGAGAGTTTAGTCTCAATGAGTGTAGCATACTGCTATTGTTCTATGGCCAAGTTGGCCAATTTAAAGGTTCTAAGGTCAGTTGGTGCTTAATGACCCCTTAGCAGACCCATATTCTCCTCGTTGCGCCACAAGGGATATCAGTACATACTAAAGTTCCACACCAACGTAGCTACTGCTTCAACCATATCAGTCTACGCCGTACAGTTCCCTCACGGTTTATTGCTACTTACCTAAAGGGTATTCCCCAGATCCGAGTTAGGATCTATAGTAACTCCGATACAAGCCCATAAATATAAAGCATACAAGTCAAGCAATTGAAAACATTATGAACTATTCCTAAGGTACACCCCACTTATAAGCGTCCCCAACAGAGTCGCCAGTTCTGTGATACGGTGGGAGAGAACTAATTGTTTTGGAATGCTGGTTCGCGTTTTGTGTTTGTTTTCGCAAAATGTCGCGGTAAGCAAGAGTCGTCATCGACTTTTATTTTATCCAACAAGGAAAGGAAAAAAACATAGAAAAATTCCTTTTTCGAGATATTTCTCGGGTTCGGGGGGTAGATTATAGAAAGGGAAGGTGTTAGCATCCTTTCTATCCGTGGTTATCCACGGGCTCTTAGGTACTTGCTCAGAGTGTTTTCAAAATTTGCTTTTCTTTGTGTTCATGGGTTTGAAAAGGAGTGTAAGTGTGAAAATTTGTTTTGTTTTGAAAGAGCAAGTACTTAAGAACCATCTACCTACTCGAAAAAGGAATCGTTCTATGCAATTTTCCTTTAGACAATGTTATCCTACTATGGATGAGTAGGTAGCACCGTCGTTGGAGTTTTAAGGGTCAATTCGATTAAGGGACATGTGATCACTAAAGCAATGTTAGGATGCCTTAGCGGTAACCCTAATGTCTTAGATCATTTTTGCGAGGCAACCGTTTTGAGGCAACTATGATCTTTGGACAAGAGGGCGACCTCTAAAACTTCCTATACTTAATGACCACGTTCGAAGGCAACCAAGTGAGGTGTACCCTAAGAGAGCGCATGTGCGAGTGTGTTGTTTCGGTTAATTTTATCTTTGTACATGTCAATGGTTATCTATGTTGATTTTAGGTTCATACATTCGATCTTGTCATGCATTCCCTATTATCAAACATCTAACAGTTTATAAGTTGCGGAAATTAAATTGCGGAAATTAAATCTAACTATTACAAGGCGTCGGGTATTTACATCACAAAAAGCAACCCTTGAATTTAAAATGCGGAAAGTAAATAAAGCGATAAAATAATAAAGGTCCTATTAAACTATTACATTCCGGGAAACAATTACATCAATATGGTAAAATGGATCGCGCGCGAAAAATTAAATCGAATGCATTTTTTAGGGTTTTGACCCTTTTTTGAAAGAAATCATTTTTTGGTTATTTTTTGAATTAAAAAGAAATTAAATTAAGTTAACAACTAAATAAATAAATTAATTAATTAATAAAAATATTTTTGGATTTTTGATACTTAAGGAAATAAAAACAAATTTGATCAAAGTTAATAAAACCTAATTATCTAAATTAATTTTAATTATTGCAAAAATATTAAAATTATACCTAATTAAACTAAAATTAATTGAATTAGTATTTATTTACAAAAAATAAGATGCTGAATTTAATTTTAATAAATAAAATATATTTTTGTTTTTTTTTTTATTTTTATTAAGAAAAAGATTAATTGGTTAGTGATTAAATAATAAAAATAATTAACAATTAATTAATTAAATAAAAGAAAGAAAAAGAAATAACCAAGGGGGGTTTTGGGCCTTATCAGGGGTGAGATTGGCAATTTGATGGCCCTTTTACACGCAGGCCTGGTGGACTTTTCTGATTCTCCATGCGCACATTGACTTGAGTGTATGATGGTCTTTCATTCTGGACCACCAGATCTGGCCTGGGGCCATCTGGCAGATGATTGGATGATGATGCATGGTAAACCACACGACTGGCTTTGTATTGGAATACCTGGAAGAAAAATATAACAAATATGTTAGGGACCTGGGATTCGAACCCAGGTCCTATTGGATTTTGAACAACGCCCTTGCCACTACACCACTGCCTCTCAATTGTTAATAGAATACACATTAAAGATAATATACAAAAACGCGTAACTATGCTGGAATAAAAAAAACAAAGCGCGAAAATTTGAATGGAGCAATTGGATGGGGACACGTTGTCGTCCCTGTCCTTGGATTTATACAGAGATTACCTGCAGATTTGAATCCGCAGCAAAAGGCGTAGGTTGATTCAATAATCCTTCTCAGGCCATATAAATGAAAGGTGATGCCATGGATGAACTCGTTTCTTCATCCCGGTCTCAACCATGTCCATTAATAAGCCCAATTTCACCTGCATCAAAAACCCCTAAAACAAACCTAGGAAACCCTACAATGGCGTTTTGGATTATAGAACAGATAAATGCAATCAAATAATATGGAAAGCATGGAAATTGTTTGGTGATTGCAAATATGCCATTAGTTTCTTGTAATGATGCGTAAATCTTGAAACACGAAAGCAAGTTCAGAGGGAGGTCTTGTATCACTTACAGCGCGTTTGAGAGGGTCTGGGAGCTTGCTTTTGATTGCTACTGACTCAGTGAATGTCCAGCAATTGATCCACGTTGAGTTTTGGTTCTGAATTGGCCTCCAAGAAGGATTTCAGTTTCAAGCTTTTTCAAGTTTTTCTCAAGTTTTGTTCTTGTGATTTTGCAGCCTTCCACCCTCTAATTCGTGTGCCTTTAGCTTGTATATGTAATGATCATTGGATTAGGTCAAGTTTTGGACTTTGAATCTTTATGCATTGATGTTTTAGGATTTGATTTGATCCTCCATTGATAAGTTTCCAAACTTGTCCAAAATCCAATATTTTGTTCATGATATGGCTTGATTCGAATTTGATCATGTCCATGATGACAATTAAGACCTATATCAATAAAAAAGATCTTAAATGATCAATATTTAGATTTTATATGATTTAAATTGATTTAAAATAAATTAATTCAATAAAAAATTAAATAAAATAGAAAAATTGATAAATGGTCATGAGGCTGAAGCTAGGACACGTGTGTAGTGTGACAATATCAGATCAAGTGGAAAAGCATGGGCCCATTTGACAAAATTTGAAGTTTTGGGGATAGTTGACTTTTGGCAATTTTGCAAAAATGCCCAACTTCAACAATGCATAACTTCTTCAATTTTTAACTTTTGGAGGTGTTATTGGACGTTTTAGAAACCTTGAGATTTCCTATAACTAAACCTTTTGGTCTCATATCATTTTGATATTCCATGCTCAAGTTATAAGCTTTGGCAAAAAAGGTGTTTTTGTTGACTTTCAAAAATGACCTATAATGTCCAAATTTGTAACTTTTTGTGAGTGCATTTATTGATATTTGGGTGTGAAGATGGATTGTAGGAAATTTCATCCTCTTAAAAGTGAGCTTTGGATGGGTCATTTCTCATAAAGTATGATAAAGTTATGCTTGGTCAAAGTTGTGTTGACTTTTCCTACAAAACCCTAATTTAGCAACTTTTGAGTCTTGATGAATTTTGAGCAATCCTTTATGAATCATGATCAACCCTTGATCAAATGATGAAATATCCTTCAAAATGAGAATGTTGACAAAAAATCTTGAAGTTTGACTGTATTTGGGTCACAGTTGACTTTTGCCCTATCATAGTCGATTTTTGGACCCCTTGAGCAATTGATTGACCAAACTTCCTCTGCAAGGCTTGAAATTTGACATGGATGAACTTGAGAACATATTATGACATTGGGGAACACTTGAGGACATTTGGATGCAAGGACCTTGATGCAACACAAAACCCTAATTTGAGGTTGACTGCCTTAGGAGATGATTTGACTGTCCAACTCTTGAGCAATCTTGAGCCATTGGGAGATTATTCTTGCAATGTCTTGAGAAATATGAGAGGGCAAATTTTGGGGTACAACAGATACTCTTGAACATCATCCTCATAGTTGAACATAATGCCCTCGATAAGTAACTCATGGGGACCATCCCTTCGAGCGTAACCAAATTGTCGCAGAGCTAAACAAGGATTATAGGTTATACCCCCTCTGATGACTAGTAACGGTACATTAGGGTACTCCCCATAGCGGTCAATAATAGCAGTGTTTTCCATAGCTCGGGAACACCAAAGAATATCCATGTGGGCGAGTGACATTATCCTTTGCGACCAACCCAAACCTTCTTCATTCTTCAGTACGGACTTAGGGAGGTGAGAAATAAACCACCTCGACAGCAATGGCATGCAGCACATAAGGACCCCTCTTCTCTTCATGGTACGAGTATGGAGAGTGTGCAAAATATCTCCGAGAAAGGTAGGCACAGGGTTGTGAGAGAGGAAAATCTTGATAGAATTCACATCTATGAATGAGTCTAGATTAGGGAATAGTACCAACCCATAGATTAGAAGAGCCAAGACCTCCTCAAAAGCCTGAAAATCCATATCATCCCAAAACAGTTGGGCCTTGTCTATCAGGAACTTGGCTAGAAAACCCTTAACTCCGCTTCTTGTTTATGAACTTTGAATTTCCGGATGAGAATATCATGATAGTGACCGACTGCGAAGAACCTGGACCGGATGAAGGACCTGAGGAAGGATCCCGATGGTCTATGTACTTTGATGGAGCTTTGAACGCTTTGGGTAATGGCATTGGCGCCGTGATCATATCTCCTAAAGGCTCTCATACTCTGTTTATCGCCCGACTATGTTTCAACTGCACCAACAACGTGGCGGAGTATGAAGCATGCATCATGGGTCTTCGAGCGGCAATTGACCTAAGGATTAAGTTTCTAAGTGTCTTCGGAGATTCCGCTCTCGTGATCAGTCAGATCAAAGGTGAATGGGATACGAAACACCTGGATCTTATTCCTTACAAGGAGTATGTATTGACTTTGCTTCCCCATTTTGAAGAGATAACCTTTGAACACTTCCCTAGAGAGGAGAATCAGTTGGCGGATGCGTTGGCTACAATGTCTTCTATGTTTAAAGTCAATTGGGACAACGAAGCTCCCCGGATCATCATTGAAAGACTGGACGAACCTGCACATTGTTGTGATATTGAGACTGAAGAGGTAGCGGATAAGCCCTGGTTTCATGAGGTGAAGAGGTATCTTGAAACTCAAGAGTATCCCGAGGGTGCATCTGTTAATGACAAGAAGTTTCTAAGGAGGTTCGCAACAAAGTTCTTCATCAGCAACGACATCCTTTACAAGCGCAACCATGATTCGACCTTACTGCGTTGTGTGGATAAGAATGAAGCAGAAAGGATCATGGTAGAGTTACATAAAGGTACTTTCGGAACTCACTCCAGTGGACACACCATGGCAAATAAGATCTTGCGGGCAGGATATTATTGGTCCACAATGGAAGCTGACTGTTATCAGCATTCTCGGACATGTCACAAGTGCCAAGTCTATGCTGATAAGGTGCACATACCTCCAGTTCCTCTGAACATCTTGACAGCACCTTGGCCTTTTGCAATATGGGGCATTGATATGATTGGCGAGATCATACCTACGACATCTAACGGCCATCGTTTCATCTTGGTAGCTATTGATTACTTTACAAAGTGGGCTGAAGCAGCTTCCTTTGCTACCGTAACCAGGAACGTCGTGGCACGGTTCATTCGGCACAATCTGATATGTCGATATGGTGTACCAGAGAGGATCATTACGGACAATGGTACCAATCTCAACAACAAGATGATCACTGAGCTCTGCAAGCAATTCAAGATACAGCATCACAACTCTTATCCCTACCGGCCGAAGATGAATGGGGCTGTAGAAGCAGCTAATAAGAACATTAAGAAGATTGTGCAGAAGATGACAGTGACATACAAAGACTGGCACGAGATGTTACCATTTGCTATTCATGGGTACCGTACCTCAGCACGGACGTCAACAGGGGCAACACCCTATTCCTTGGTTTATGGCATGGAGGCAGTCTTGCCTATTGAAGTTCAGATACCCTCTCTTCGGATCATGAAGGATGCAGGTTTGAGTGAAGATGACTGGATTCAGACCCGGCTTGATCAGCTGAACCTAATCGACGAAAAGAGACTTACTGCTATTTTTCATGGTCAGACGTACCAAAAGCAGATGATCAAGGCATTTAACAAGAAAGTTAGACGACAAGAGTATCAAGTTGGGGATCTGGTTATCAAGCGCATTATTCTTCCTCAAGGTGATCCAAGGGGAAAATGGACCCCTACTTATGAAGGGCCATTTGTGGTTAAGAACATTTTCTCATGAGGAGCTATGATTCTAACCACCATGGATGGTGACGACCTTCCTCACCCCGTCAATGCAGACATAGTTAAAAGATACTACGCATAATCAAAGACCCGCTAGGTTGACTGGCCTAGGCAAAAATAAGGGCTTCCCGGCGAACCAAAAGGGTTCGGGCAAAAATGAGGGAAGTAAATGGAAAAATCTGTACACCTGGAAAGTCGAAAACCTGAAAAGGCGGCTTGGGCAAAAAAGGGTATCCCGGTGGACTGAAAACCCGAAAGGGCGGTCCAGGCAAAAATTAGGGATCAAAGCGTAACACTATGTCTCATTGGATCACCTTGCATCCAGACTTCAGTATCAACTATCAAGCTCGGACGACACTAATCAATCTGATTCACCTTCAACCAGTAGCAAAGTGATGAGATGCTCGAGGACATAAAGGCAATAGGAGAGTTGGAACCCATTGGGATTATTCACATAGCTGTTTTGTTTTCTTTTCAAGAATTATGTAAATTCTATCTGTTCGGAGGCGTTCTCTTACTAGGACGTCAGCCTCTTGTACAAAAACGCCTATTTACAGGCCAAACTTCAAAATTAATACAATTCATTTTCAAAGAATTTTCAAACTGTTTTTCCTTTATCTGTTTTGTTTTGCAAAGAACGTCCAATGTTCATTTTTGATATATGCATTTGACATTAATTGATGCTCATAAATATTTACATGCTAAACAAAAGATGAATTACTGGTAATAGCAGAAACAGGGGCATAAGAATTGTCCAAGCTGTATAGTTGCCCTGTCCACCAGGTACAAAGGTAGATTCAGCTGAAGAATATGGCTAAGATACCTTCACTCCCTGCAGAGTAAGACAATAGTGGTAGCTCTCTCCCAGCTGAGACTTGCAACTATGAACGAATCAGCAATACTCTCCCCAAGCAGAGTTGATCTACCATCAGCACTAGAAAGACCTAATATCCCCGACAGTCTCAATATTCCCCAACGGAGTATAAGAATGTTCCCTGGCAGAATACAAGATACCCCCAGTGGAGTCAATATTTCCCCAGCACGGTCTGTAAAAGCTTCCCCAACGGAGTTCAATCATCATCCCCAGTAGACTCCGGAAGTTTATCCCCAGCGGAGTACAAAATAAATCTCCCCATTCAAGTTCAAGGGATCTTTCCCAGCATAATTCAGAGGTTTATCCCCACAAAAGTCTAACAGGGTTATCCCCAGCAAGTTGCAACTGAAAGATCGTCCCCAGTGAAGTTCTTTCCTTTCACAAACAGGAATTCAATCCTCAACAGATTCAGTATCACCAACAACGGTAATCCATCCCCAGCGGAGCTTATCAGTGGAATCCTCCACAGAGCATCTCTTCCCCAGAGTAATCTCCTCATCAGTTTATTCCCCAACGGAGTCATCCTCTCCTGCAGGTTTATCCTTGCAATCACTTTTGTTCACCATCCCCAGCGGAAACGAAGAATTCAACTCTATTCTCCAGCAGCTATCCGGGATTTATTTTCCCCAGCTAAAACATCACATTTCCATACATCATGATACATGCATATATGCATCATATAATACAATCTCATTTATGTTGAGAATATCATTGCTTGATCCATCTCATGCATTACATATTGTTGTACCCCAAAATTTGCCCTCCCATATTCTTCAAGAAATTGCCAAGTCAAGCTTCAAAGTTCCCCAAGGGTTGCACAGTGCAAAGGCCTCCTGAACAGTCAAAATTAGGGTTTTTGTTCTGATCAAGAAAATGAAGTTTCCAAGAGTCCAATCAAGTCTCACATGCCTACAAATATGGTCAAGCATCCTCATATCAAGTTTCAAGACATTCAGCACAAAACTGCACAGTCAAAACCCTAATTGCACTACAGTCAACTGTAGGGGCAAAATGGTCATTTGACAGTCAAAAGTTCAAATTTTTGGTCAACATATCATTTTGAAGCCACAAACATCATTTGATCAATGCTTGATCATGATTCTCAAAGCTTGGCTCAAAAATCATCAAGATGCAAAAGTTTCCTTATTTGGACAGCTGGAAAAGTCAACTGTAAATTGACCAGGGCATAACTTTCACATGGATTATCAGAAAAATTCCATCCAAAGCTCATTTTGAAGAGAAATACATTTCCTACAACTCATCTTCATACTTCAAGTCCAAGAAATGCTCTCACAAAAAGTTATCAATTTCAACATTATAGGTCATTTTCAAAAGTCAACAAAAAAGGACTTTAAGTCAAAGGCCATAACTTAAGATTGGTAAATCAAAATGACATGGGACCAAAGGCATTGGTTAGAGGACTCAAAGACCTTTCCAAAATGTCCAATAACATGAGCAAAGCTTAAAAATTGAGCAAGTTATGCCTTGTGGAAGTTGGGAAATTTTTGGATATTTTGAAAAGTCAACATTGATTCAAATGACCTAAAATTGCTAATGGGCCCATTTTTCTTCCATAATTCATCATCCATGGCATGTTCACGACCACTTGGCCCAAAGGGAAGTATTTCTTCATTTTTATTTATTTATTTGAATTTTTATTTATAATAATTCATTTAAATCAAATTAAATACATGGAAAATATGTAACCTAGGTTTTACAATCTTTTTGTGCATAAAATCTACTCAATAATTCGTGTGAAATCAAATAGGGAAAGATTTGGAGAGAATTGATCTTAATTTGTACAAAACACATGGAAAATATTTGAAAAAAGATCTTGAAAATCAAATCTCAAAATCCATGAATGAAAGAGATTTTGATCAGAATTGTTAACCTAATTCACTCAATACATAAGCCTAAACACAACCCTAATGCTTGAGACCATTGAAGCTGCGCAGAAACCAATTGCCAAACTTGAAAATTTTGTCTAAAAACTCAATTCTGAAAACTCACTTACAGGTCGATTCAAGCCTCAAAACCTATTCCATTAGCTTCCTCAAAGATCATAGGACATATTCCAATCAAAAACTAAGCCCCGTACTCAAGAAAACGCGAAGTCATCACTGAAATTGGTAGAGAAAATTCCAAAACTGTTTTCCATTATCCATGCATTTATAACATATTTTGTTGTTGTTTTTGTGTTTAGGGTGATGTTTACAAACTAACTGCATATTTTGATTGAAGTTTCATGCCCTGTATGAGAATTCGCCATTAGAGATACCTAGGGTTCCAAGGTTCTCAATTTGGGCGTTTTCCATTCCTATAAAATTAAGACATAACAATGCCATGAATGAAATCAGCAGGTTGGGACGAAAAGATTGGGACCATCGCGCCAAATTTCTGAGGCCACATGGCCTAATCGCTATTATTGAAATCAGCATATTTTGAGGGGGTTTAAAACCCCCGTTAAATGTTTGTTAAATTGTTTCAGGAAATCCAACGAAGAAGATGACCTCGTGGCGTCAGTGGATTGGTTCTTTTAAAGTTTCGCGCTAAAAAGCACTAATGCGTGTTGTTGTTTTTATTATATTTGTTTGTTCTTTAATATACAAAGTGCGCGTCTAGAACAACTGGCAAGGCATGTGTGTGTTAACGTCCAAGACCTGGGTTCGAGCCCCAGGTCTTCATTATCTCCCATATATTTTTTCAATTAACAATCACATGCAGGTTAACGTTGTTGTTCCATGATACACCTTCATAATCAAGCGTGCCACGTCCATCTCAGAATCAAATCAAAGGCCATGGATTGAAGAACACAATGCACCCCAGTCAACATGCCAGCACGTTGCCTGGAAAAGTCAAACGGATCATGCTAAATGGGCCTGAATTGCTTGGGCTATACCTCCATATTGGGGACTGACACCCCCCTAGGTTTGCTATTTTAAGTATTTTCTTTTGCGTTATTTTTATTTTCATTATTTGTTTAATTAATTAATTATTTTCACAAAATATCAAAAACACCTAAAAATCAAAAAAATCAGAAAAAGAGAAAAAACAATAAATATTTTATTTCTAGTATTTTCATAAATAAATTTGCATATAATTAAATTTAGTGTAAATTAGGTTTTAATTTTAATTCTTTTAATAAAAATATAAAAAACATAGAATTAGGGTTTAATTAATAATTTTTGCATCTTTCTTTTGTTTTTCTTTCATGATAATCAAATAGTTAATATTATTTATTTTATTTATTTTATAATCAAATTTGCATATAAAAATTAGGGTTAATTTTAGGTTAAAAAACTTCAATATTTTTAATAAATTAAAAGCCATTAGAATTAGGGTTTGCATCTTATTTTAATTTTAATTAATTCTCTTTTTCCATTTAAATCCTAAAATACTAAAAACACCAAAAAACATCTCCCTTTCTTTTTTATTAATTAATTCCATGTAATTCAATTTTTGCAAAAAGGGTCCAACGCCCTCGTTCTTAATTTCTTATTAATTCGCATATTTATTTTATTTCTTTGTAATATTTATGTATCTCTCCCAAGGCCATGTAACCTTTTAATTTTCTCGCACTTTTCTTTTCTTTATTTTTTCTGTCAAATCGGGTTCGAGAAATTTTGGCGATGTGGACCCGCGCCATTTGTAATAGCTTAGAATTTACTTTTCTCGCAATTTTTAATTATTAAATAATGGCATGAAAGAATGTATGGACGAAAATAAAAACAAGCGTAGAACACCAATAACACGACAAGATAAATGCAAATGAAAACGACACACAAATCGCACACACCACCCCTATGGTACGCCTCACTGTTGCCTTGCCTCGAAAGGTGATCGTCGAGTAGAGGATGTCTTAGTAAGTCCTCATGATCCAGGAACCTGGCATGAGGGTAGCTTCTAAGGTGTCTTCCCATTGCTCTGGTGATCACCATGTCCCGAACCTCGAATTGACCCGAACACCTCCAACGGTGGTGCTACCTACCTCTCAATGGTGGGATGGCACTACTTTAAAGGACATTTACACAGACGAATTCCTTAGGGTAGGTAGACGACTCTAGATACTTGCTCTAATTTCAAAACAAATAAAAAAAAATACTTTTCACACCAACACATTTTCAAAAAAGCTTTCGAAAGCATTTTTTCAAACACTCTTGAGGACCGATACAAGAGTCGAACTGGAATTTTCAAAGAAACTTTTTAAAACCCACAGTTGAAAAGCAAACAAACCATTTTTGAAAACACAAGTGAGCAAGTATCTAAGAGCCCATGGATAACCATGGATAGAAAGGGTGCTAACACCTTCCCTTTCTATAACCTACCTCCCGAACCGAGAGCAATCTCTTTAAGGAATTTTTCTGTGCTTTTGTCCTTTCCATTTGGAGAAAATAAAAGACGGTGGCGACTCTTGCTTACCGCGACATTTCGCGAACCAGCGTTAAACAGTCAGTTCCAGATCCACCGATCACAGAACTGGCGACTCTGCTGGGGACCAAACTTAAAGTGAGGTGTACCTTAGGGCTAGTTCATAACTGTGTTTTCAATTGTATTGATTTGCTTGCTTTACTATTGTGGGTTGCATCGGAGCTACATAGATCCTAACCCGGATCTGAGGATACCCTGTTTAGGTAGCATAAGCTGTGAGGGACCTGTCCGGCGTAGACCGACACAGGTGAAGCAGTGGCTACGTTGGTGTGGCACCTTGGTCTGTACCGATATCCCTTGTGTCGCAACGAGGAGAATATGGGTCTTCTAAGGAGTCATTAAGCACCAACAACCTTAGAACCTTAATTGACACAACTTGGCCTTTAGAATTGTAGCAGTATGCTACGCCCATTGAGGCTAAACTCTCGTGATGGTTCTGGCTGCAAGAAAAGATTGCGATGCTGGAGTTATGACCGATTGAGGGTAGTCAATGATATTGGGATCCTCTAAGAACCCGATTACTTTTGATTAGGACAGGTATGAACCAACAAACTGAAAGAGGGTAGTACCTAGACCTCGTGCTGGCCTAAACTTTAGGGGCTTGCCTTGTGTGACTTGTGTGCCTTACCATGTTTGCCTTTGTATCTATATGTGGTGTGCTTTATCATAACATCATAGCATCATGAGCATTGCATGCATCCTGCATAAGGACTGACCATTTCAAAGACAAGAGGGTTTCACCTTTGCTCTGTTTTGTAGGACATCATGATGCCTGCGTGAAGGAATACTATCCGGTTCAACTTTGTTTGTTCACCTGAGTTGCTCGATGAGTTGGTTAGCAGAATTCCAAATACCACTTCCTTCATTCAGAGGCATGGTTCCCTTCTCAGTTTAGTCACTGCAAAGCGGGATCAATAGTTGATGAGTGTTCTGACCCAGTTCTACGACCCTCTGTACCAGTGCTTCACCTTTCAAGACTTCCAGCTGGTCCCTACCCTGGAAGAGTTCTCTGATTTGCTTGGTATCCCTATCTTGGATCAGACTCCCTTTACTGGTTGGGAAAAGACCCTCAGGCTTGAGGATGTTGCTGCAGCTCTTCCTTTGACCCATCAAGAGGTAACAGACAACTGGGTGACTAGAAGCGGAGTTAAGGGTTTCTTGGCCAAATTTCTGATTGATAAAGCTAACAGTTTCTGGAGTGACTTGGACTTTAGGGCATATGAAGACATCTTGGCTCTCCTAATCTATGGGTTAGTCCTGTTTCCTAATCCTGACAACTTCATCAATGTCACTGCCATAAGGATCTTTATGTCTCAGAATCCTGTGCCCACTCTCTTGGGTGACATCTTGCAACAACTTCATGCCCGTACTACCCGAAGACGAGGAACCCTATGGTGTTGTATCCCTTTGTTGGTGAGGTGGTTTATTTCGCACCTCCCTAAGTTCGTGCTGAAGAACCAAGAAGGAAGAGGTTGGGCTTATAGGTTAATGTCTCTCACCGATAAAGACATCATTTGGACTTGCAGAGGTTTGGATGAGATAGCTATTATTGATCGATGCGGGGAATACCCTAATGTTCCTCTGATTGGTACCCAAGGAGGGATCTCTTACAATCCATGTCTAGCACTCCGTCAGTTTGGAAGAGCAAGAAGAGCAGGTCCCCATGAGATGTTAGTACCTCACATCAGTTTTGAATTTCAGGTGGATAGTGACGAGCTACGTCGTAGGTTCATCAAGGCTTGGGACAAGGTTCATAAAGCTGACCCACAAGAGTTAGGGCCAAAGACTTCTTTACCTATGGAAGCCTACTACAAATGGGTTCGCATCCGTGCTCAGAAGTTAGGTATGCCGTATGAAGCTGTCAGACCCGTCATTCTTGAGTGTCCTGACAAAGATGGTGTTCCTCCAACTGTCCTTCCTCCTCAGATACCTACTGATTATGAGACATTGAAGAGATCTTGGTCGCAACTGCGAGAAGAGCGGGATTCTTACCGGGAAAAGTTCAACGAGCAGGAATCAAAGATCCAGAAGCTGACAAAGCAGTTGGAGAATGAGAGAGCTCTGAATGCCTACATCCGTACTGAGAAGAGGAGACCATGGGATCAATAAGGAGCTCCATATGTGCTTTTACAGTTTTATTTCCTTTTCAGTATTTCCTTTCATGTAACGCCTAAGGGCAACCTGTTGAATAATTTCAGTTTCAAAGTTGAATCTAATGAAGTGTGTTCCTTTTTGTTTACAAAGTTGATTCCCGATTGTCTTTGAAAACATAATTCATACGCATTTGATACATCATGTGCATAGCAGGTTTTTCCTCTTTTCAGGTTGCTTACAGTTCTTCGCTGTTTATTTCAGCATCATGAATCCCGACTCGTCATCAACTGAGACATCCATCAAGGCTCTTCAGGCGCAAAATGCGCAGTTTCAGGAATTAATCAAGGGTTTGGCTCAAGGCCAAGAAGAGCTGAAGGCTATGCTCCTGAAGAAGGAGAAGAAGAAGAAGAGAAGAACTGTTCTGTTCAACTCGGGCCGAAGGTTTGGCAATGCTCTGCAGCAGGAAGAGGCTGGTTCTTCTGTTGGCAAGAGTACTCCTCAGGCAGAAGCAAGGGTTCCTAGTCCGGTAGTCTCTGACAACGAGACTGATTTTGATGAAGAGCAATATCCTCCTGCAGAAGACCGTTACAAGCAGCTGGAGGATAGGTTGAATGCCATGGAAATACAACAGGTACCTGGGTTGGATTTTGGAGATCTGGGTTTGTCTACTGGTGTGATTATCCCTTATAAGTTCAAAGCACCATCCTTTTCCAAATATGACGGGGCGTCTTGCCCCAAGCTACATCTCAGGTCCTATGTTCGGAAAATTCAACCGTACTCTGCGGATAAGAATTTGTGGATCCACTTCTTCTAGGAGTGTCTTTCAGGGACTCATCTCGAATGGTTCTATCAGCTGGATGGGACCAAGGTTCATAACTGGGAGGAGTTGGCTACTGCTTTCTATAAGCAGTATCAATATAATGCCGACCTTGCCCCTACACGTACCCAACTCCAGGGTATGTCGTTAGGTGCAAGTGAAGGTTTTAAGGAGTACGCTCAGAAGTGGAGAGACCTGGCTGGCAGGGTGCAACCACCATTGACTGATCGGGAGTTGGTAGACATGTTCTTGGGGACCCTATCTGGGCCATTTTTCAACCATCTCATTGGGAATTCGTCTGCAGGGTTCACTGATTTGATTCTGACTGGAGAAAGAATTGAGGCTGGGTTGAAGTCTGGAAAGATTCCGAAGGGTGCATCGTCTAGCTCTGAGAAGAAACCCTTCAAGAAGGAGGCCAGTGCGGTGTATGGGCCTAGAAGGCAGGATAAACCAGAGCGCCGTCAATCTGTCAGTGCATTAATGATTGCCAAGCCTGCAGCCGCTCCTCGGCAAGCTAACCAACCAAGGGCTGAGAGACCCAGAAGGGAATTCACCCGTTTGAGTATGACTTTGTCGCAGATCTTACCACAGTTGCTCTCAACCAACTTGGTAACCGTCAGAGAGGCTCCGAGGGTTGCAAATACTACATCTCCCAAGTACAACCCGAATGCTCGTTGTGCTTATCATTCTGATAGCCCGGGGCACGCCACTGATGACTGTTGGGCATTAAGGAACAAGCTGCAGGACCTTATTGACGCCAAGGAGGTACAGTTTGAGGCATCTGAGAAGCCTAATGTAGTGACAGCTCCCCTGCCTGCTCATGGAGTGAATGCTATTGGGGACGAAGAGGAAGTGGATGAAGCTGAGTTTGATAGCTGGATTTACCCTGCAACCGACAGTGGACTTAATAATTGGAGTGCAAAGGACAACCTGTCTGTTTCTCTTGTTACTAAGTAATAAATTCCTATGTTTTTGGTATTTGTAATAAACAATGATAAACTCTATGGCCCGGTGTCTTACCCGAGGCACCGTGGTTTCATTTGTGAGGGCATATAAATTGTCATTTCATATATCATGAATGAAAATCTTGGACGTTTTCTCGCATTGCAAATCTTATGCTCCTTTTCTGTCTTTCTTTCCTTTACATATTTTTCAAAACAACTGTATTTACACACACACACTCACTCATACAGGTTTCAATCCACTCTGGATCTCACTGGTAACGACTCTGCTACTGCCAGTTATGACTTCGAAAATCCGATCAACTTAGCCGAAGACGAAGGTGAAGATGATTGCGAAGTGCCTGGCGAGCTTGCAAGACTGTTGCTTCAGGAAGAGAGGGCAATTCAACCACACGAAGAGCCAGTGGAAACCATAAACCTGGGTACTGAGGCAGACAAGAAAGAGGTAAAGATTGGTGCCAACCTAGAGCTCAGCGTGAAGCAACGGTTGACTCAGATGCTACATGATTATATGGAGATCTTCGCCTGGTCCTACGAAGACATGCCAGGGTTGGATACCGATATTGTGGTCCATCACTTGCCAACTAAGGAAGACTGCCCTCCGGTTAAGCAAAAGGTCCGTCGGATGCGTCCAGAGATGTCTGAGAAGATTAAGGCCGAGGTTATGAAGCAGTTTGACGCTGGGTTCGTTGCAGTAACTTCTTACCCTCAATGGGTTGCTAATGTGGTGCCGGTACCTAAGAAGGACGGTAAGGTCAGAATGTGTGTTGATTACAGGGATCTGAACAGGGCCAGCCCCAAAGATGACTTCCCTTTACCTCACATTTATGTCCTTGTTGATAATACAACTCAGCACAAGGTATTCTCTTTCATGGATGGTTTTTCAGGTTACAATCAGATCAAGATGGCACCTGAAGACATGGAGAAGACTACATTTGTTACTCAGTGGGGCACCTTCTGTTACAAGGTCATGCCATTCGGGTTAAAGAACGCTGGGGCAACCTACCAACGTGCCATGGTTGCTTTATTTCATGACATGATCCATCATGAGATACAAGTGTATGTGGACGACATGATCGCAAGGTCCCAGACTGAGGAAGAACACCTTGATCATTTGCAGAAGTTGTTTGACCGGTTGAAACTGTACAAGCTGAGATTGAACCCGAACAAGTGCACCTTCGGGGTAAGATCTGGAAAGTTGCTAGGCTTCGTTGTAAGTGACAAGGGAATTCAAGTGGACCCTGCTAAGGTTAAAGCTATCCAAGAGATGCCAGTTCCCAAGACAGAGAAGGAAGTCAGAGGTTTTTTAGGACGCTTGAATTACATTGCTCGGTTCATCTCACGGCTGACTGCTACCTGTGAGCCAATCTTCAAGCTGCTGAAGAAAGATCAGGTAGTACGTTGGAACGATGAATGTCAGGCTGCTTTTGACAGAATCAAAGAGTATCTCCAAGAACCACCTATCCTTATGCCACCGGTTGAAGGGAGACCTCTGATATTATACCTGACAGTGCTTGACAACTCAATGGGGTGTGTGCTGGGGCAGCATGACGAGTCTGGCCGAAAAGAGCACGCCATTTATTACCTTAGCAAAAAGTTTACCGACTGTGAGACCCGATACTCACTGCTTGATAAAACTTGCTGCGCTTTGGTATGGGCTGCTCGCCGGCTGAGACAGTATATGCTGACTCACACTACCTTGCTGATCTCAAAGATGGATCCTATAAAGTATATATTCGAAAAGCCTGCTCTGTCTGGGAGAATTGCAAGATGGCAAATGATCTTGACAGAATACGACATTCAGTACACGACCCAGAAAGCCATCAAGGGAAGTGTGTTGGCAGACCACTTGGCACATCAGGCCGTAGATGACTATCAGTCAATGAACTTCGAGTTTCCGGATGAAAGAATCATGATAGTAACTGATTGTGAAGTACCTGGACCGGATGAAGGACCTGAACCAGGATCCCGATGGTCTATGCACTTTGACGGAGCCTCCAACGCTTTGGGAAACGGTATCGGCGCTATAATCATATCACCTCAAGGCACTCATACTCCGCTCACTGCCCGGCTGTGTTTCAACTGTACCAACAACATGGCAGAGTATGAGGCGTGCATCATGGGTCTTCAAGCTGCGATCGACCTAAGGATCAAATTTCTAAGTGTCTTCGGAGATTCCGCTCTTGTGATCAATCAGATCAAAGGAGAGTGGGATACGAAACATCCAAACTTGATTCCTTACAGAGAATGTGTGTTGACCTTGATCCCCCACTTCACAGAGATAACCTTTGAACACTTTCCAAGAGAAGAGAATCAATTGGCGGACGCATTAGCTACAATGTCTTCTATGTTCAAGGTTAAATGGGATAATGAGGCTCCCCGGATCATCATCTGGAAACTGGACGAACCGGCATACTATTGTGATCTCGAGACTGAGTTGGTGACTGAGAAGCCTTGGTACCATGAAGTAAAGAGATATCTGGAAGCTCAGGAATACCCTGAAGGTGCATCTGTCAATGATAAGAAATTCCTGAGAAGGTTCGCAGCCAAGTTCTTCCTTAGCAATGGCATCTTGTACAAGCGGAACCATGATTCAACCTTACTGCGTTGTGTGGATAAGACTGAAGTAGAAAGGATCATGGAAGAGCTACATGAAGGGACCTTTGGTACACATTCCAGTGGACACACTATGGCCAAGAAAATCCTACGGGCAGGATATTACTGGTCCACAATGGAAGCTGACTGCTATCAACATTCGAGGACGTGCCATAAGTGCCAGATTTATGCAGACAAGGTGCATGTTCCTCCAGTCCCTCTGAATGTTCTTACTGCGCCTTGGCCGTTTGCAATGTGGGGCATAGACATGATCGGCGAGATTAAACCTACGGCATCTAATGGGCATCGCTTCATCCTGGTGGCGATTGATTATTTCACGAAGTGGGTCGAAGCAGCATCCTATGCTACGGTAACCAAGACTGTTGTGGCATGGTTCATTCGACACAATCTGATATGTCGGTACGGCGTCCCAGAAAGAATTATTACAGACAACGGTACCAATCTGAATAACAAGATGATCGCTGAGCTCTGCGAACAGTTCAAAATACAGCACCACAATTCTTCTCCTTACAGACCGAAGATGAATGGGGCTGTAGAAGCAGCAAATAAGAACATCAAGAAGATCGTGCAGAAGATGACAGTGACTTATAAAGATTGGCACGAGATGTTACCGTTCGCTCTACATGGGTACCGTACCTCAGCTAGGACGTCAACCGGGGCAACTCCTTTCTCTCTGGTTTATGGCATGGAGGCAGTCTTACCAATCGAAGTACAAATACCCTCTCTCCGGATAATGAAGGATGCAAATCTGAGCGAAGATGATTGGATCCAGACACGACTTGATCAGCTCAACCTCATTGATGAAAAGAGACTGGCTGCTATCTGTCATGGTCAGACGTATCAGAAACGGATGATCAGGGCATTTAACAAAAAGGTCAGACCACAGGAATATCAAGTTGGGGATCTGGTAATCAAGCGAATCATCCTTCCTCAGAGTGATCCAAGGGGCAAATGGACCCCTACATACGAAGGGCCATTTGTGGTTAAACATGTGTTCTCAGGAGGAGCCATGATCCTAACCAATATGGATGGTGACGACCTTCCTCACCCCGCTAATGCAGACATAGTAAAAAGATACTACGCATAAAAAAAGACCCGCTAGGCTGACATGCCTAGGCAAAAATTAGGGCTTCCCGTCGAACCAAAAGGGTTCGGGCAAAATGAAGGGATGAAAATGAAAAATCTGTACACCCGGCAAGTCGAAAACCTGAAAAGGCGGCTTGGGCAAAAATGGGTATCCCGGTGGACTGAAAACCCGAAAGGGCGGTCCAGGCAAAAGTTAGGGATAAAAGCGTAATACTATGTCTCATTGGATCACTTTGCATCCAGAATCCGGTATCTACCTCAAGTTCAAACGGCATCGATCAGTCAGCTTCACTTTCAACCAAGGTCATCAAGTGATGAGACGCTCGGAGTTATAAAGGCAATAGCAGAGTTGAAACCCAGTGGATCATTCATTTCACACAGCTGTTTTATTTTCTTTTGTACAAAATTTGTATAAACTCTTTTGATTCGGCGGCGTCCTCTTACTAGGACGTCAGCCTCTTGTACACAAAACGCCTATTTTCAGGCCATTCAAAATCAATACAAATATACTTTTCAGTTAAATGTGCCAATTTTTTTTCTTTTTCTGTTTTGTTTTGCGAAGAACGTCCAAGGTTCAATTTGTGATATATGCATTGACAATAATTTGCTAACTCATAAATACTTGCATACGAAACAAAGGATTAATTACAGGTAACACTAGAAACAGGGGTAATAAAGAGTTTTCTAAGCAATCTAATTGTTCTGTCCTCCAAGATACCAAGGTAGGTTCAGCTAAAGAACATAACCAGATATCCTAATTCCCCAGATAGTAAGTCAGCAGTCAATGCGTTCTTCTCCAAGCAGAGTTATCAACCTTAAGGAAGTTGAGTATCCTCCAGCAGATCTCAACATTCCCCAGCAGCATACACGTATTCATAACAAGCATCCTCGGCAGTCTTGACCTAAAGATTGTTCCCCGGCGGTATATCAAACATTCAAAAGAATCACTTTCCCCGCAGTTCAAAACTTCCCCAAGAGAGTCCAATCCAGTTTCCCCAGGAAAGTTGGAATTCATCTCCCAAGCGGTAAGCTTATCCCCAGTAGATTCTGGAAGCTTACCCCACGAGCACGAACGCGTCGTCCGGCTTTATTTAGAGAGTTATTTCCTTAGCAGGATATAACTGGGTTATCCTCAGCCAAAAGCCATGGAAAGAGCGTCCCCGACGAAATCTCTTTACCCCCAGCGAAGTCTACTCGCACTTCCAACACAACAAGGATATCCCCAGCAAATCATTATCAACGACTCAGCAAAGTATCTCTCTCCCCACAGAGTATCACTCCCCAGCATGGTCGCTAGAGTATTTTTCTCCCCGCAGAATCTTCCATTTGCCAAGTTTATTCCCCAACGGAGTCATCTTCTCCTACCGGTATTCTTGCAACTATCATCCCCAACGGAAGCAAAGCCTATTCTCCAACATCAGCCCAGGATGTGACTTCCCGGCACCCGTCAAGGATTTACTTTCCTAGACAAAAAATATTCATAAACATCTTCATACATTATAGCATGCATACACGCATCATGAACATACAATCTCACGTATTCAGAGAGCATCTCGCATGTCATACCACATGACATCGCATACAACTAACGCTTGTCTTTTCAGGACAAAAGTACAAAAATGATCACCATCAATGGTCGCAACTAAAGATCTGATACCTGTATCTTGCCAGGGTGTATCTGTTGATGACCAATACCAGATCCGATTCCTGTATCTTGCCAGGGTGTGTCTGAAGAGTTCGAGGATCCGATACCTGAATCTTGCCAGGGTGTATCCGTTGAAGACTAGCATTACCAGATCCGATTCCTGTATCTTGCCAGGGTGTGTCTGAAGAGTTCGAGGATCCGATACCTGAATCTTGCCAGGGTGTATCCGTTGAAGACTAACATTACCAGATCTGATTCCTATATCTTGCCAGGGTGTGTCTGAAGAGTTCGAGGATCCGATACCTGAATCTTGCCAGGGTGTATCTGTTGAAGACTAACATTACCAGATCCGATTCCTGTATCTTGCCAGGGTGTGTCTGAAGAGTTCGAGGATCCGATACCTGAATCTTGCCAGGGTGTATCCGTTGAAGACTAACATTACCAGATCCGATTCCTGTATCTTGCCAGGGTGTGTCTGAAGAGTTCGAGGATCCGATACCTGAATCTTGCCAGGGTGTATCCGTTGAAGACTAACATTACCAGATCCGATTCCTGTATCTTGCCAGGGTGTGTCTGAAGAGTTCGAGGATCCGATACCTGAATCTTGCCAGGGTGTATCCGTTGAAGACTAGCATTACCAGATCCGATTCCTGTATCTTGCCAGGGTGTGTCTGAAGAGTTCGAGGATCCGATGCCTGAATCTTGCCAGGGTGTATCCGTTGAAGACTAACATTACCAGACTTGATTCCTGTATCTCGCCAGGGCACGTCTGAAGAATTCGAAGATCCGATTCCTGTAACCAGTCAGGACATATCTACACAAAAGCATCTGAAAATCAGCTCCTGCAACGTGTCAGGTAATCATTTTCTATTTTGCAGGTATACAGGTTCTCGCTAAGGAATCTCTTACGCAATCAACATCTAGATGGCATCTATAAGCCCATCATCCTATTCATCAACCTCTAAATGGCATCTGTAAGCCCATTTCCACCATCACTGCTACTACGTGAGCGCAAATTTCTGGGCACTCTAGTGTTCAATCATCTTCCACCTTCGGATTACGAAAGGCACGTCAGCCAATCTGCATCCTCAGGTCTAAGAAGATTGAACAGGGGCAACTGTTGTACCCCAAAATTTGCCCTCCCATATTCTTCAAGAAATTGCCAAGTCAAGCTTCAAAGTTCCCCAAGGGTTGCACAGTGCAAAGGCCTCCTGAACAGTCAAAATTAGGGTTTTTGTTCTGATCAAGAAAATGAAGTTTCCAAGAGTCCAATCAAGTCTCACATGCCTACAAATATGGTCAAGCATCCTCATATCAAGTTTCAAGACATTCAGCACAAAACTGCACAGTCAAAACCCTAATTGCACTACAGTCAACTGTAGGGGCAAAATGGTCATTTGACAGTCAAAAGTTCAAATTTTTGGTCAACATATCATTTTGAAGCCACAAACATCATTTGATCAATGCTTGATCATGATTCTCAAAGCTTGGCTCAAAAATCATCAAAATGCAAAAGTTTCCTTATTTGGACAGTTGGAAAAGTCAACTGTAAATTGACCAGGGCATAACTTTCACATGGATTATCAGAAAAATTCCATCCAAATCTCATTTTGAAGAGAAAGACATTTCCTACAACTCATCTTCATACTTAAAGTCCAAGAAATGCTCTCACAAAAAGTTATCAATTTCAACATTATAGGTCATTTTCAAAAGTCAACAAAAAAGGACTTTAAGTCAAAGGCCATAACTTAAGATTGGTAAATCAAAATGACATGGGACTAAAGGCATTGGTTAGAGGACTCAAAGACCTTTCCAAAATGTCCAATAACATGAGCAAAGCTTAAAAATTGAGCAAGTTATGCCTTGTGGAAGTTAGGAAATTTTTGGATATTTTGAAAAGTCAACATTGATTCAAATGACCTAAAATTGCTAATGGGCCCATTTTTCTTCCATAATTCATCATCCATGGCATGTTCACGACCACTTGGCCCAAAGGGAAGTATTTCTTCATTTTTATTTATTTATTTGAATTTTTATTTATAATAATTCATTTAAATCAAATTAAATACATGGAAATTATGTAACCTAGGTTTTACAATCTTTTTGTGCATAAAATCTACTCAATAATTCGTGTGAAATCAAATAGGGAAAGATTTGGAGAGAATTGATCTTAATTTGTACAAAAACACATGGAAAATATTTGAAAAAAGATCTTGAAAATCAAATCTCAAAATCCATGAATGAAAGAGATTTTGATCAGAATTGTTAACCTAATTCACTCAATACATAAGCCTAAACACAACCCTAATGCTTGAGACCATTGAAGTTGCGCAGAAACCAATTGCCAAACTTGAAAATTTTGTCTAAAAACTCAATTCTGAAAACTCACTTACAGGTCGATTCAAGCCTCAAAACCTATTCCATTAGCTTCCTCAAAGATCATAGGACATATTCCAATCAAAAACTAAGCCCCGTACTCAAGAAAACGCGAAGTCATCACTGAAATTGGTAGAGAAATTTCCAAAACTGTTTTCCATTATCCATGCATTTATAACATATTTTGTTGTTGTTTTTGTGTTTAGGGTGATGTTTACAAACTAACTGCATATTTTGATTGAAGTTTCATGCCCTGTATGAGAATTCGCCATTAGAGATACCTAGGGTTCCAAGGTTCTCAATTTGGGCGTTTTCCATTCCTATAAAATTAAGACATAACAATGCCATGAATGAAATCAGCAGGTTGGGACGAAAAGATTGGGACCATCGCGCCAAATTTCTGAGGCCACATGGCCTAATCGCTATTATTGAAATCAGCATATTTTGAGGGGGTTTAAAACCCCCGTTAAATGTTTGTTAAATTGTTTCAGGAAATCCAACGAAGAAGATGACCTCGTGGCGTCAGTGGATTGGTTCTTTTAAAGTTTCGCGCTAAAAAGCACTAATGCGTGTTGTTGTTTTTATTATATTTGTTTGTTCTTTAATATACAAAGTGCGCGTCTAGAACAACTGGCAAGGCATGTGTGTGTTAACGTCCAAGACCTGGGTTCGAGCCCCAGGTCTTCATTATCTCCCATATATTTTTTCAATTAACAATCACATGCAGGTTAACGTTGTTGTTCCATGATACACCTTCATAATCAAGCGTGCCACGTCCATCTCAGAATCAAATCAAAGGCCATGGATTGAAGAACACAATGCACCCCAGTCAACATGCCAGCACGTTGCCTGGAAAAGTCAAACGGATCATGCTAAATGGGCCTGAATTGCTTGGGCTATACCTCCATATTGGGGACTGACACCCCCCTAGGTTTGCTATTTTAAGTATTTTCTTTTGCATTATTTTTATTTTCATTATTTGTTTAATTAATTAATTATTTTCACAAAATATCAAAAACACCTAAAAATCAAAAAAATCAGAAAAAGAGAAAAAACAATAAATATTTTATTTCTAGTATTTTCATAAATAAATTTGCATATAATTAAATTTAGTGTAAATTAGGTTTTAATTTTAATTCTTTTAATAAAAATATAAAAAACATAGAATTAGGGTTTAATTAATAATTTTTGCATCTTTCTTTTGTTTTTCTTTCATGATAATCAAATAGTTAATATTATTTATTTTATTTATTTTATAATCAAATTTGCATATAAAAATTAGGGTTAATTTTAGGTTAAAAAACTTCAATATTTTTAATAAATTAAAAGCCATTAGAATTAGGGTTTGCATCTTATTTTAATTTTAATTAATTCTCTTTTTCCATTTAAATCCTAAAATACTAAAAACACCAAAAAACATCTCCCTTTCTTTTTTATTAATTAATTCCATGTAATTCAATTTTTGCAAAAAGGGTCCAACGCCCTCGTTCTTAATTTCTTATTAATTCGCATATTTATTTTATTTCTTTGTAATATTTATGTATCTCTCCCAAGGCCATGTAACCTTTTAATTTTCTCGCACTTTTCTTTTCTTTATTTTTTCTGTCAAATCGGGTTCGAGAAATTTTGGCGATGTGGACCCGCGCCATTTGTAATAGCTTAGAATTTACTTTTCTCGCAATTTTTAATTATTAAATAATGGCATGAAAGAATGTATGGACGAAAATAAAAACAAGCGTAGAACACCAATAACACGACAAGATAAATGCAAATGAAAACGACACACAAATCGCACACACCACCCCTAGGGTACGCCTCACTGTTGCCTTGCCTCGAAAGGTGATCGTCGAGTAGAGGATGTCTTAGTAAGTCCTCATGATCCGGGAACCTGGCATGAGGGTAGCTTCTAAGGTGTCTTCCCATTGCTCTGGTGATCACCATGTCCCGAACCTCGAATTGACCCGAACACCTCCAACGGTGGTGCTACCTACCTCTCAATGGTGGGATGGCACTACTTTAAAGGACATTTACACAGACGAATTCCTTAGGGTAGGTAGACGACTCTAGATACTTGCTCTAATTTCAAAACAAATAAAAAAAATACTTTTCACACCAACACATTTTCAAAAAAGCTTTCGAAAGCATTTTTTCAAACACTCTTGAGGACCGATACAAGAGTCGAACTGGAATTTTCAAAGAAACTTTTTAAAACCCACAGTTGAAAAGCAAACAAACCATTTTTGAAAACACAAGTGAGCAAGTATCTAAGAGCCCATGGATAACCATGGATAGAAAGGGTGCTAACACCTTCCCTTTCTATAACCTACCTCCCGAACCGAGAGCAATCTCTTTAAGGAATTTTTCTGTGCTTTTGTCCTTTCCATTTGGAGAAAATAAAAGACGGTGGCGACTCTTGCTTACCACGACATTTCGCGAACCAGCGTTAAACAGTCAGTTCCAGATCCACCGATCACACATATGACTGACCTTTGCCTTTCAGGAAAGATGCAGTTAAATTCTCAACTATGTGGAAGACCTTCTCTGGTCCAGTTAAATCGATTCCTAGAGATTTTTCTGATGCCGATCCAGTTGAAGTTATTTCAATACCTTGTCTGGTCCAGCTAAATCGATTCCTAAAGATTTTTCTGATGCCGATCCATCCAAAGTTAATCCAAGACCTTCTCTGGTCCAGTTAAATCGATTCCTAAAGATTTTTCTGATGCCGATCCAGTTGAAGTTATTCAAAGACCTTGTCTGGTCTAGTTAAATCGATTTCTAAAGATTTTTCTGATGTCGATCCAGCCAAAGTTAATCCAAGACCTTCTCTGGTCCAGTTAAATCGATTCCTAAAGATTTTTCTGATGCCGATCCAGTTGAAGTTATTCAAACACCTTGTCTGGTCCAGTTAAATCGATTCCTAAAGATTTTTCTGATGCCGATCCAGCCAAAGTTAATCCAAGACCTTCTCTGGTCCAATTAAATCGATTCCTAAAGATTTTTCCGATGCCGATCCAGTTGAAGTTATTCAAAGACCTTGTCTGGTCCAGTTAAATCGATTCCTAAAGATTTTTCTGATGCCGATCCAGTCAAAGTTAATCTAAGACCTTCTCTGGTCCAGTTAAATCGATTCCTAAAGATTTTTCTGATGCCGATCCAGTTGAAGGTATTCAAAGACCTTGTCTGGTCCAATTAAATCGATTCCTAAAGATTTTTTTGATGCCGATCCAGTCAAAGTTCATCCAAGACCTTCTCTGGTCCAGTTAAATCGATTCCTAAAGATTTTTCTGATGCCAATCCAGTTGAAGTTATCCCAAGACTCTTGTCTGGTCCAGTTAGATCGATTCCTAAAGATTTTTCTGATGCCGATCCAGTCAAAGTTCATCCAAGACCTTCTCTGGTCCAGTTAAATCGACTCCTAAAGATTTTCCTGATGCCGATCCAGTTGAAGTTATTCTAAGACCTTGTTTGGTCCAGTTAAATCGATTCCTAAAGATTTTTATGATGCCGATCCAGTTGAAGTTATCCCAAGACTCTTGTCTGGTCCAGTTAGATTGATTCCTAAAGATTTTTCTGATGTCGATCCAGTCAAAGTTAATCCAAGACCTCCTCTGGTTCAGTCAGATCGCCGATAAGATCTCCGTGATTCGTATTCCAGTTGAAGTTCAGACCACCTATCAACAATCTCCAAATGGCATCTGTAAGTCCATTTCCGACATCACAATACTGATATCACTTCATGCGAGTGCAAATTTTTGGGCACTCTAGTGTTCAATCATCTTCCACCTTCGGATCACGAAAGGCCCGAAAGCCAATCTATATCCTCAGGTTTAAGAAAATTGAATAGGGGAAGTTGTTGTACCCCAAAATTTTCCCTCTCATATTTCTCAATACATTGCAAGAATAATCTCCAAATGGCTCAAGATTGCTCAAGAGTTGGACAGTCAAATCATCTCCTAAGGCAGTCAACCTCAAATTAGGGTTTTGTGTTGCATCAAGATCCTTGCATCCAAATGACCTCAAGTGTTCCCCAATGTAATAATATGTTCTCAAGTTCATCCATGTCAAATTTCAAGCCTTGCAGAGGAAGTTTGGTCAGTCAATTGCTCAAGGGGTCCAAAAATCGACCATGATAGGGCAAAAGTCAACTGTGACCCAAATACAGTCAAACTTCAAGATTTTTTGTCAACATTATCATTTTGAAGGATATTTCATCATTTGATCAAGGGTTGATCATGATTCATCAAGGATTGCTCAAAATTCATCAAGACTCAAAAGTTGCTAAATTAGGGTTTTATAGGAAAAGTCAACACAACTTTGACCAAGAATAACTTTCTCATAATTTATGAGAAATTACCCATCCAAAGCTCATTTTTAAGAGGATGCAATTTCCTACAATCCATCTTCACACCCCAAGATCAATAAATGCACTCACAAAAATTTACAAATTTGGACATTATAAGTCATTTTTGAAAGTCAATAAAAACACCTTTTTTTCCAAAGCTTATAACTTGAGCATGGAATATTAAAATGAGATGATACCAAAAGGGTTGGTTATAGGAAATCTCAAGGTTTCTAAAACGTCCAAGAACACCTCCAAAAGTTCAAAATTGAAGAAGTTATGCATTGTTGAAGTTGAGCATTTTTGCAAAATTGCCAAAAGTCAACTATCCCCAAAACTTCAAATTTTGTCAAATGGGCCCATGCTTTTCCACTTGATTTGATCTTGTCACACTACGCACGTGTCCTAGCTTCAGCCTCATGACCATTTATCAATTTTCTATTTTATTTAATTTTTTATTGAATTAATTTATTTTAAATCAATTTAAATCATATAAAATCTAAATATTGATCATTTAGGATCTTTTTTATTGATATAGGTCTTAATTGTCATCATGGACATGATCAAATTCGAATCAAGCCATATCATGAACAAAATATTGGATTTTGGACAAGTTTGGAAACTTATCAATGGAGGATCAAATCAAATCCTAAAACATCAATGCATAAAGATTCAAAGTCCAAAACTTGACCTAATCTAATGCTCATTACATATACAAGCTAAAGGCACACGAATTAGAGGGTGGAAGGCTGCAAAATCACAAGAACAAAACTTGATAAAAACTTGAAAAAGCTTGAAACTGAAATCCTTCTTGGAGGCCAATTCAGAACCAAAACTCAACGTGGATGAATTGCTGGACATTCACTGAGTCAGTAGCAATCAAAAGCAAGCTCCCAGACCCTCTCAAACGCGCTGTAAGTGATACACGACCTCCCTCTGAACTTGCTTTCGTGTTTCAAGATTTACGCGTCATTACAAGAAACTAATGGCATATTTGCAATCACCAAACAATTTCCATGCTTTCCATATTATTTGATTGCATTTATCTGTTCTATAATCCAAAACGCCATTGTAGGGTTTCCTAGGTTTGTTTTAGGGGTTTTTGATGCAGGTGAAATTGGGCTTATTAATGGACATGGTTGAGACCGGGATGAAGAGAAGAGTTCATCCATGGCATCACCTTTCATTTATATGGCCTGAGAAGGATTATTGAATCAACCTACGCCTTTTGCTGCGAATTCAAATCCGCAGGTAATCTCTGTATAAATCCAAGGACAGGGACGACAACGTGTCCCCATCAATTGCTCCATTCAAATTTTCGCGCTTTGTTTTTTTTATTCCAGCATAGTTACACGTTTTTGTATATTATCTTTAATGTGTATTCTATTAACAATTGAGAGGCAGTGGTGTAGTGGCAATGGCGTTGTTCAAAATCCAATAGGACCTGGGTTCGAATCCCAGGTCCCCAACATATTTGTTATATTTGTCTTCCAGATATTCTAATACAAAGCCAGGCGTGTGGTTTACCATGCATCATCATCCAATCATCTGCCAGATGGCCCCAGGCCAGATCTGGTGGTCCATAATGAAAGACCATCATACACTCAAGTCAATGTGCGCATGGAGAATCAGAAAAGTCCACCAGGCTTGCGTGTAAATGGGCCATCAAATTTCCAATCTCACCCCTGATCAGGCCCAAAACCCCCCTTGGTTATTTCTTTTTCTTTCTTTCTTTTATTTAATTAATTAATTGTTAATTATTTTTATTATTTAATCACTAACCAATTAATCTTTTTCTTAATAAAAATAAAAAAAATAAAAATATATTTTATTTATTAAAATTAAATTCAGCATCTTATTTTTTGTAAATAAATACTAATTCAATTAATTTTAATTTAATTAGGTATAATTTTAATATTTTTGCAATAATTAAAATTAATTTAGATAATTAGGTTTTATTAACTTTGATCAAATTTGTTTTTATTTCCTTAAATATCAAAATTCCAAAAATATTTTCATTAATTAATTAAGTAATTAATTTAGTTGTTAACTTAATTTAATTTCTTTTTAATTCAAAAAATAACCAAGAAATGATTTCTTTCAAAAAAGGGTCAAAACCCTAAAAAATGCATTCGATTTAATTTTTCGCGCGCGATCCATTTTACCATATTGATGTAATTGTTTCCCGGAATGTAATAGTTTAACAGGACCTTTATTATTTTATCGCTTTATTTACTTTCCGCATTTTAAATTCAAGGGTTGCTTTTTGCGATGTAAATACCCGATGCCTTGTAATAGTTAGATTTAATTTCCTCAATTTAATTTCTGCAACTTATAAACTGTTAGATGTTTGATAATAGGGAATGCATGACAAGATCGAATGTATGAACCTAAAATCAACAAAGATAACCATTGACATGTACAAAGATAAAATTAACCGAAACAACACACTCGCACATGCGCACTCTTAGGGTACACCTCACTTGGTTGCCTTCGAACGTAGTCATTGAGTATAGGAAGTTTTAGAGGTCGCCCTCTTGTCCAAAGATCATAGTTGCCTCGAAACGGTTGCCTCGCAAAAATGATCTAAGACATTAGGGTTACCGCTAAGGCATCCTAACATTGCTTTAGTGACCACATGTCCCTTAATAGAATTGACCCTTAAAACTCTAACGACGGTACTACCTACTCATCCATAGTAGGATAACATTGTCTAAAGGAAAATTGCATAGAACGATTCCTTTTTCGAGTAGGTAGATGGTTCTTAAGTACTTGCTCTTTCAAAACAAAACAAATTTTCACACTTACACTCCTTTTCAAACAAAAACTTCTTTCAAACCCACGAACACAAAGAAAAGCAAATTTTGAAAACACTTTGAGCAAGTACCTAAGAGCCCGTGGATAACCACGGATAGAAAGGGTGCTAACACCTTCCCTTTCTATAATCTACCCCCCAGACTCGAGAAATATCTCGAAAAATGAATTTTTCTGTGCTTTTTTCCTTTCCTTGTTGGATAAAATAAAAGTCGGTGGCGACTCTTACTTACCGTGACATTTTGCAAAAGCAAACACAAAATGCGAACCAGCATTCCAAAACAGTCAGTTCTCTCCCACCGTATCACATTATCGCTGGAGGTTCATACGAGCTTAGGGCATGGTAAACAGGTCTGGCGCCAAGGCTTTAGGGCCAAAGGCTTCCATTCTTATGGAACCTTACCTCAAATGGGTACGAGCTCACGTCCAGAAACTTATGATGCCCTATATGTCTGTTTTACCAGTGATTGTGGAACCCACTACTGAAGGGGGTATTCTTTACACGGTTTTCTATCCTGATATGCCCACTGATCTTGGAGAATTATAGAGTTCTTGGATTCAGTTGAAGAAAGAGAGGGATACTTACAGGTATCAGTTCTATGCCCAGGAGAGGATGGTTTTAGAGCTCATAAAGCAGCTCCATAAGGAAAGAGGACTCAATGTCTATCTCGGTACAAAGAGGAAGCATCCATGGGAACTTTAATTTCTTTTCTAGTTTTAGATTTGTTTTTAATTGTAACGCCTAAAAGGCATTTGAACTTTGAATTCAGCTAATAAAATATTTGTTTTATTTTGGTTCGCGTGACACAGTGGGAGAACTGACTTGAGTGTTTTATGTTTGATCGCAAATGTTGCGGATAGCAAGAGTCGCCATCGAATTTTCTTTTATCCAAAAGGAAAGGTGAAAAAGCACAGGAAAGGCCATTGAGATTGTTTCTTGAGTTCGGGGGGTAGATTATGAAAAGGGAAGGTATTAGTACCCTTTTCATCCATGGTTTTCCATGGGATCTTAGTTACTTGCTAGATGACTTGATTTTGTTTGAAAATGTGCTTTGTGTGGTTTTTGAAAGTATTTTGAAAAGGCTCCATTGTTTAGGAAAACTTTGTAATAGTTCTCATTCGTAAGAACGTATACAAAGTGTTGAGCTTTTGAAAATGTTTCAAGTTTGGAAGATGTTTTGAAAGTGTTTTTGAAAGTGTTAGTGTTTGTTTTGAAAATAAGCAAGGATGTTTGTTTTGAGATGGAGCAAGTAATTAGGAGCAATCTACCTACTCAAATGTCTTTCTTGTTCATTTTATTTTCCTTTGACATTGTTATCTTACCATTGATTTGGTAAGCAACCCTATCTTTGGATGTAAGCGGGACGGGCGTGGGTCATCGTATAGTCATGATAGCAATGTTATGAGGTATCTTAGCATTTCTTTTTGAGGGACTAAGATCATTTTGAAAGGCAACATTTATAGCGTCATCGAGGGACTATGATCTTGTATTTCGATTGTTTTTGCTAAGACATCTCACATGCATAACATGACCATTTTTTAGGCAACAAGTGGATTTAACCTTAAGGGTGCATGTGTGAATAATGTGTTTGATTTGCATGCATTTAATCTTTGATTAGGATCATCTACTTATTGATTTTATCTTTCCATACACACCCTAATTACTAACAATTATATTAAAGCGATAAGTTACGGAAATGTAAAGTCCTACGCTATTACATCATTTAGGGGATGAGGGTACAATTTACAAATGGGGATGAAGTAGGAACTTAAATATTACAACCATATCGAATAACCATGAAGGAAATGTAAAAACAGTGTAAAAAGAAGGAAAAGAAATGCATTTTGAACTATTATGTGTCGACACAAGCTCATATGCATCGACACATAACTTTCCTTGCCCCTATATTGCCAAATCAACTCAGTATGAGTCGATACATAATGGTATGTGTCAACTCATACACTACATGTGTCGACTCATACGTGCTTTGTGTTGACTCATACACTCTTTTTCCTTCTGTTTTGGGCCTGTAAAGTAGTATGTATCGATTCATAAGGCTATGTGTCGACTCATACTGTTATTTTTTAACTTCAACATTGTTTTGCTGCATACATGGGTTAGTTCTCAACACATAATGAAAAGAGTGGAAGATAAACAAAAGGTTAGCTTTAAGGACAATGGTTACTACACTTTGTCTTCAAAAAATGAATTACTAATGATGCTTGAAATGAAGAACTAAAGTTAAGAAACTTACCTTGGAGCTGGATCTTATACTCTGAGCTTAAGTTGTTGTATTGACTGCTCTTGAACTTGGAAAATAAAATAGAGGTGTTGTAGAAGCTTGCTCTTGAGTTTGAACAATTTCTAGGTGATTTATGTGAGGTGCTTAGATGTTGTTTGTTTGGAGAAAACTTGCAAGGTATGAGATTCAAATATTTGGACTTCAAAGTTAAAAAATGGAGGTTTTATGGGCAATTCTGGTTTTTTACAGCAAGAATGATTTTGAGTGTTAGTTTCCCATTCTTTTTTTCTATGACCTTTTATCTTGCAATTGGCCTCTCTATTTATAGAGAAGGTTTGAGACTTCAAACATCTCAGATTTTGAATCACATGTTATGGTTATCTTGCTTGTTTTTGAAGCAAGCATGAAGAACATGTTTCTAATGCTTGTACCAAGCTATCTAAAGTGGTTGATCACTTTAAACATGTTTATTCTGACTTATAAAAGTTGAGTGTGATTATAACAACAAGTTAGAGGATCAAGAAATTGACTTTATGATTAAAGTGAACTTTGCAAGAATGGCAATGGTGCCTTTGTGCCAAAAATGGAAAGATGCAATGGACAATACTTGAACCACTTGGATAATGGTTCAATCAATTGTGTAAACATCTGATTATGAATAGATTTGCAAGTCAAGAGGCCTGCAAAGTGAATATTATGCAGCATGGCTAAGATTTTTGTTCCTTACTCATCACAAATCTGCCTTGTAAATCAAGAATGAATGTCCAACTTCAGATCCTTGTATCTCCTAGCTCAAATATGATAAATTCATGCTCTTGGATGTTTTGGAAAGCTTGAAACACCCTCTATAACTTTCATGTTGTCCATTTTGTCAAAATCATCTTTTAATTATATTAAAAAATGCCAAGAAGTTGGGATAAAATCCTGACCAAAACTGCTGAAAATTTCTCTAAGTGTTTATTAAAAAATGCCATGACTTCATAAATTTATAACTCAAAATCCAACCATTTCTAGAAAAAGTCACGCCCTACAAAGTTTTAGATCTCATTGAGATCTACAACTTTCATGTTGGAAGTTTTCTTTTGAATCATCTTGCATCTTGGTGAAAGAATGGCATGAAATGATGAAATTATCATGTATAAAAACACTTAGAAAATTCCTAAGTCTTGGAAATCTTGACTTTTCAAGTTGACTTTTGACTTTCTTGACTTTCTTGATGATCAAGCTTGATATTCTTGCATGTCTTGATGAAATTTGATCTTTGGAATGTAATGTTGACCAAGAAGTCAAATTTTGACTTTCTAATATGCAATTGACCATTTTGCCCTTGTGCCAATTCCAAGCCTAAATTGAGGTATCAATGCTGCAACCTTAACGCCATAGAAGATCTTGTGAGAGAATCCTTGAGAAATGAGAGGGAAAATTTTGGGGTACAACAACTGCCCTTATTCAATCTTCTTAAACCTGAAGAGTTAGATTGGCGAGTCCGCTATTTGTGACTTGAAGGTGGAAGATGATTGAACACTAGAGTGCCCAGAAATTTGCACTCGAAGATGTGTTAGTTGACTGTGTAGGGAATGGGCTTAAAGATTCCATTTGGAGAAATGATGGATAGTTTTTGGAGATGAGCTTAAAGATGCCATCCGAAGGTGATTGTATCTGGACTGTATTTGAGTGACAAAATGACATTAGAATCTGGATCGTAGTTGGACTGTATCTGAAAGATGAATCTAAATGAGTATCAGGATGGAATCCGTATCTAGAGCGTATCTGAACTATATCTGAAAGCTCAGCAGGATGATGAAGGAATCTTGGATGATTACTACATCAGCAGAATGATGAAGGAATCTTGGACGATGACTACCTCGGAAGGATGATGAAGGAATCTTGGACGATTACTACCTCAGCATGATGATGAAGGAATCTTGGACAATTACTACCTCAACAGAATGATGAAGTAATCTTGGACGATTACTACCTCAGAAGGATGATGAAGGAATCTTGGACGATTACTATCTCAGCAGGATGATGAAGGAATCTTGGACGATTACTACTTCAGCAAGATGATGAAGGAATCTTGGATGATTACTACCTCAGCAAGATGATGAAGGAATCTTGGATGATTACTACCTCAACAGAATGATGATGGAATCTTGGATGATTACTACATCAGCAGGATGATGAAGGAATCTTGGATGATTACTACCTTAGCAGGATGATGAAGGAATCTTGGTCGATTACTACCTCAGCAGGATGATGAAGGAATCTTGGATGATTACTACCTTAGCAGAATGATGAAGGAATCTTGGACGATTACTACCTCAGCAGGATGATGAAGGAATCTTGTATGATTACTACCTCAGTAGGATGATGAAGGAATCTTGGACGATTACTACCTCAGTAGGATGATGAAGGAATCTTGGACGATTGCTACTCCAAAAGATGACGAAGGAATCTGAGACGATTACTACCTCGACAGATAATGAAGGAATCTTGGACGATTACTACCTCAGCATGGTGATGAAGGAATCTTGGACGATTATTACCTCAACAGGATGATAAAGGAATCTTGGATAATTACTACCTCAGCAGGGTGATGAAGGAATCTTGGACGATTACTACCTCAGTAGGATGATGAAGGAATCTTGAACGATTACTACCTCAGCAGGATAATGAAGGAATCTTGGATGATTACTACCTCAGCAGGATGATGAAGGAATCTTGGACGATTACTACCTCAGCAGATAATGAAGGAATCTTGGACGATTACTACTCCAAAAGATGATGAACTTTATCTGTTGATTGATCTTTCCTGAAAAGGTAAAGAGTTAGTTGTATGCAATGTCATGATGTATGTATTGTGTAATGATGCTCTCAAAATAAATGAGATTTGTGTTATATGTATTTTTTATGCATATGATATGAATGTTTTTGAAATGTAATTTTTTCTTGGAGAACAAATCCTTGACAAGTGTTGGGGAGTTATTAAATCCCGGATTGCTGTTGAAGAGTAGGTGTGTCTTCAAACTTTTCTTAGAATGTTTCCACTGAGGATCCTTGTTTTGTTAAGGAGAACTCCATTGGGGAAAGTTAAAAACTCTGTATAGAGTGTTGATTCCTGCTTGGGGAAAAGAGTTCAAGAGTTTTAGTCATCCGTTGCTCTACTGGGGAGTCGAAGTTGAACTAATGTCTGGTTGGGTCCAGGCTTCACAGTAACTTGTTGGGGATTGTAGAGTAGTCTATTGGGGAAAAGGAGTTGTAGTCCTTTGATTTGTAGTGGTCGGAGAGGCCACCTCAAGCTGGGGAATCCTGCCGTTTGTTGGGGAAATAAACCCTGTTGCTTACTCTGTTGGAGAGGCGGCGACTTCACTGGC